>ONZH01027259.1:0-86638 GCA_900303285.1 Rhinella marina
TTTTTCAACAGGCAAAGCAGCGAAATGGTGAGGCTGATATGGCGGCATCGCCGCTGACCATCTGTGTTGACTCCTCAAAGTTGCTCAACACCTGACAGATATCAAACATCCATGTCCACTCCTCATTGTAGACTTGAGGAAGCTGACTGACCTGACTACCAGTTCTGGTGGAAGTTGACATCTGGCAGTCTACAATCGCTCTGCGCTGCTGGTAAACTCTGGATAAGATGTTTAATGTCGAATTCCATCTCGTGGGCAAGTCGCACAACAGTCGGTGAGCTGGCAGTTGTAAGCGCCGCTGCGCTGCCCTGAGAGAGGCAGCATCTGTAGTTGACTTGCGGAAATGCGCACAGATGTGGCGCACCTTGGTGAGCAAATCTGACAAATTGGGGTATGTCTTGAGGAACCACTGAACTATGAGATTGAACATGTGGGCCAGGCATGGCACATGTGTCAGTCTGCCGAGTTGCAGAGCCGCCACCAGGTTACGCCCGTTGTCACACACAACTATGCCTGGCTTGAGGTTCAGCGGTGCCAGCCACAGATCGGTCTGAGCTGTGATGCCCTGTAACAGCTCTTGGGCGGTGTGCCTTTTGTCACCTAAGCTCAGCAGTTTCAGCACCGCCTGCTGGCGCTTACCCACAGCACTGCTGCTGCGCCTAGAGCTACCGACTGAAGGCGCCGTGCCCACAGATGGTAATTCGGAGGAGGAGGGGTTGGAGAAAGAGGCATATTACATCTGAGAAACCGTGACCGAGGTAGGCCCCGCAATCCTCGGTGTGGGCAGTACATGAGCGGCCCCAGGGTCAGACTCGGTCTCAGCCTCCACCAAGTTAACCCAATGTGCCGTCAGTGAGATATAGTGTCCCTGCCCGGCAGCACTTGTCCACGTGTCCGTGGTTAGGTGGACCTTCTCAGTAACCGCGTTGGTCAGGACACGGATGATGTTCTCTGACACGTGCTGGTGTAGGGCTGGGACGGCACATCAGGAAAAATAGTGGCGGCTGGGGACCAAGTACCGAGGGACAGCCACCGCCATCAGGTTGCGGAAAGCCTCAGTCTCTACCAGTCTATAGGGCAGTATCTCCAGGCTCAACAATTTGGAGATGTGGACATTTAGGGCTTGTGCATGTGGGTGGCTGGAATTGTATTTGCGCTTGCGCTCAAATGTCTGCTGCAAAGACAGCTGAATGCTGGGCTGGGACACATTGGTGGAGGTTGTGGAGGATCGTGGAGGTGAAGAGGTGTTTGTAGGACGAGAAGCGCTCATGCCGGGGGTCCTGGGCGGGGGTTGACTCGCCGAGCCAGCATGTGACACAGGGGAAGGGGCAGTGGTGTGACCCGAAGGAGGTGAACGGCCTTGGTTCCACTGAGTCGGGTGTTTAGCACTCATATGCCTGCGCATGCTGGTAGTGGTTAGGCTGGTAGTGGTGTCTCCCCTGCTGATCCTGGTGTGGCACCGTTTGCACACCACAGTCCGTTGGTCATCTTCACTTTCTTTAAAATTCCTCCAGACTTGCGAACATCTAGGCCTCGGCACAGGAGCTTGACTCCGTGAAACAGTTGCTGATCTACCTGCTCTGGCCCTGCTTCTCCCTCTGGCCACCCCACTGCCTCTTCCAACCTGTTCTGGTGCTGCACTTGCCTCCCCCTCAGAAGCACTGTCTTGAGTTGGATTACCAACCCAGCTCGGGTCAGTCACCTCATCATCCACCAGCTCTTCCTCTGATTCCTCACTCTGCTCCCCCCTCGGACTTACTGCCCTGACAACAACAGCACTGTCTGACAACCGTGTCTCATCATCATTATCCGACACCTCTTCACGCACTACTATCCACACTCTCATCACCCACAGACTGTGAAAGTTCTAAATTTTGGGCATCGGGACAGAGCAACTGCTCAGGTTGCTGTTGAGCAGTGGTTTGTGTCTCTGGGTAGGGTCCTGAAAAGATTTCCTGTGAGTATGCCTGATCTGAATCCATACTTTCCGTGAGAGGGGCAGGCTGGGGGGGGAGGAGGTTGAGCTACAGGAGTCTACTCCCTTGGCTAGCGTGGGTGGACTGCGTGGAAGACTGGGTGATGGATAAATTACTGGACGCATTGTCCGCTATCCACGTCATCACCTGTTCGCACTGTTGTGGTTTCAATTGTGGTGTACCACGTGAACCAGTAAGTTGCGAGATGAAGCTAGGGAGCGAAACTCTGTGGTGTTCCACTACTCCCTCATCAACATGTACTGTGTCAACCTGCCCAGGACCACGGCCTCTGCCCCCTACACTACTTGAACGCCCACGCCCTCATCCTCGACCCTTAGCCCTTGGGTTCAACATTTTGTATGTTCACTGCACTGTATAATATATAACTGCACAGTAGTATATATGACTGAGAGGAAAAACGTAGTCTTTAGACGGCGGCTATTGCACTGCAAACCACTCAATTTTTCACTGCACTGTATAATATATAACTGAGAGGTAAAACGTATATTTTATACACTCCGGCTAGTGTGCAGCACAAGACAGAATTTTGCACTGCACTGTATAATATATATCTGAGAGGAAAAACGTATATTTTCTACACTCTGGCTAGTGTGCAGCACACGACACAATTTCGCACTGCACTGTAGTAAATATATCTGAGAGGAAAAACGTAGTCTTTAGACGGCGCTATTGCACTGCAAACCACTCAATTTTTCACTGCACTGTATAATATATAACTGAGAGGAAAAACGTATATTTTATATACTCCGGCTAGTGTGCAGCACACGACAGAATTTTTCACTGCACTGTATAATATATAACTGAGAGGAAAAACTTAGATTTTAAGCAAAACTCACAGAAACAAAAGGATAAAAAACATCCTGCATGATGTGATAATAATGATTGTGAATGTCAGTGGCTACATATATCAAAATAAATCACAGAAAAAGAATATTAGTGCACAAAAATAGATGCAAACAATATATACTGTATAAACTAAGACCTCATTCTGATATGATAAAATCTGAGACTCTTAGCCAATATATTTTGATCAAAACACATCTGTGCCCACCTACCCAGCGTCACGGTGGTCTCAGGTCAGGCAGGTCCTACGCTAAACCTAACTATGCCATTGGGCATCTATATCTAGGAGCGTGGACGCTGGGTAGGTGGGCAAAGATGTGTTTTGATCAAAATATATTGGCTAAGAGTCTCAGATTTTATCATATCAGAATGAGGTCTTAGTTTATACAGTATATATTGCTTGCATCTATTTTTGTGGGTTTACGCCAGGGAACGGAGTCGGTTGCTCAGTTTGCAATCCGATTCCGGACCTTGGCGTCAGAGCTCGCGTGGCCAGATGCTCCACTACTCACTATCTTCGAAGCAGGTCTAAGCCCTTCCGTTAAAGACGAGTTAGCTGGTAGAGAGAGGCCTAACACTCTCAGTGGTTTTATCGACCTAGCTACTAGGATCGATCGTCGTCTGTCTGAACGCCGCCATGAGCAAGCGCAGGTGAGAAGGCGAATTCTACTCGCTCCAGCCTTCTCTCAACCCCTAATTCCCAGAGGGGAACCGATGGAGTTTTAGACAGAGTCCGTTCTCGTAGACGTGAAGTGACCTGTCATTTTTGTAGGGGACAAGGCCACTATGCTTCCCAATGTCCTCAAAAGTCGGGAAAAGGGCACACCTAGAGACTGTTGGAGGTACCTCTCTAGGTGGAATTGCACAAACCTCCACAAAATGTACATTTTCGGTTCTAATCGAGGTTAATGGTAGGACCATACCCTCCAGGGCCTTCATTGATTCCGGAGCTTCGGGCAATTTTATTTCCCTTAAATTGACCCAGAAACTCGGAATTCCGACCAAACCACTCTCTTCCAGTATAAGTATATCTGTGGTATTACACATGAGACAGTCCCTATAGTGCTCAAGGTAGGAGCTTTACATAGGGAGACTTTATCGCTCCTGGTCTTACCTCAGTCCATGGATCCCATTCTTCCTTGTCTTCCATGGCTGAGGTTGCATGCCCCTATACTGGACTGGACTTCTGGTGAGGTCAAAGAGGGTGGGTTGCACACTGTCTAACTAAATGTATGACTAGAGTGACTCCTGTGAAGTCCCTGCCCATCGCGGCAGAGCTTCAGGGGTTACCTCCCCAATATGCTGCATTCGCCGATGTCTTTAGTAAGAAAGGAGCGGACACTTTACCTGAACATCGCTCATATGACTGCCCCATTGAGCTGATTCTGGGGGCTACACCCCCCCGTGGTAGAGTGTATCCTCTTTCGTTACCCGAAACTGAGGCCATGTCAGCTTATATCAAGGAGAACCTTGAGAAGGGATTCATCCGAAAATCTAATTCTCCCGCAGGGGCAGGCTTCTTTTTTGTGGTCAAAAAGGACGGGACTTTACGTCCATGCATAGATTATAGGGGATTGAATGACATCACAGTTAAAAACAGGTATCCTCTTCCACTCATCTCCGAATTGTTCGATCGCTTTCAAGGTCCTACGGTTTTCACTAAATTAGACCTGCATGGAGCGTACAATTTGATCCGAATTCGGAAAGGAGATGAGTGGAAGACCGCATTCAACACCAGAGACGGTCATTACGAATATTTGGTAATGCCATTCGGACTTTGTAACGCTCCAGCAGTGTTTCAAGACTTCCTCAACGACATCTTTAGAGATCTCTTGACCACTGCCGTGGTAGTGTATCTGGATGACATTCTTATATTTTCCGCTGATTTGTCTTCTCATAGACGCATGGTAAAGGAGGTATTGCATCGTCTCCGAAGTAACCACCTCTATGCAAAACTTGAGAAATGTGAATTCGAAAAAACTCAGTTACCATTCCTCGGATACATTGTATCTGGACAGGGACTCCAGATGGATCCAGACAAGTTCAGATGCATTATGTCTTGGCCAAAGCCACAGTCTTTGAAGGCGATGCAGAGGTTTCTTGGTTTCTCTAACTACTACAGACGTTTTATACCTCACTTCTTGTCTTTAGTGTCCCCTCTCACGGCCCTGACACGAAAGGGCGCTAACCCCCGGAAATGGACGCCGGAGGTGGAGCGCACTTTCGCTGCCCTTAAAGAGACTTTCTCATCTGCAACGGTGATTCCCTGCCCCGATCCCCAGCATCCCTTCTTTGTAGAGGTAGACGCATCTTCTGTGGCGGCTGGAGCCTTTCTGTACCAGAAAGATGGCAAGGGGACAAAATTGTCTTGCCGATTCTTTTCCAAAGCTTTCAATCCTGCAGAGCGAAATTATAGTATTGGGGATCGTGAGCTATTAGCGATTAAACTGGCCCTAGAAGAGTGGAGACATCTTCTTGAAGGGGCCCTATTCCCAGTCCAGATTTTCATTTCACGATACTACTGGTGGCCGGGTCTCGGTCGGGATGTACGTGCATTCACTCCGGGGTGTACCACATGTGCCCGTAACAAACCATCCCGTCAGAAACCATCGGGGTTATTAATGCCTTTGCAAGTCCCAGAGAGTCCTTGGCAGGACATAGCTATGGACTTCCTGACGGGGCTTCCCCGTTCTGAGGGAAATACTGTGATCTGGGTAGTGACAGATCTGTTTTCTCATGCGTGTCATTTTGTCGCCCTACCGGAGGTGCCCTCCGCTCCTCGTCTGGCGGAACTGTTTTTTCGCCATGTTTTTCGTCTGCATGGTCTGCCTCGACGGATTGTATCGGACAGGGGTCCTCAGTTCGCTGCCAGGTTCTGGAGGGAATTGTGTCATTTGCTGGGAGTTGAAGTAGATCTCTCTTCGGCCTTTCATCCCCAGACCAATGGCTTGGCGGAAAGAGTGAATCAGTCTCTTCAGATCTATCTTCGTCATTTCGTTTCGGCAAGACATGACAATTGGTCTGAACTATTGGCGTGGGCAGAGTTTGCCACTAATAACTCTGTTTCTGATGCGACTGGTAAGACCCCCTTTTTTGTTCAGAATGGGCAACATCCTCGCCTTCCTTTACCAATGGCTGTCACAGCGGAGGTGCCCGGCCTAGCGGACTTCGCTTCTCATCTACAAGAGGTATGGCAACAAACTCAGTCATCTTTGACAGCTGCTAAAGCTAAGATGAAACAGCAAGCTGACCGTAGACGTTCTAGTGGTCCTGAGTTTGAACCTGGAGATCTGGTTTGGTTATCTTCTAGATTTATCTGGCTTCGTGTTGCCTCCCTGAATTTCGCATCTCGCTACCTCGGTCCTTTTCGGGTCCTGCGTCGAATCAACCGTGTCACTTATCGTGTTAAGTTGCCTCGGTCCTGGAGAATCGTGAATTCTTTCCATGTGTCGCTTCTAAAACCGGTACGACTCAATAGATTCTCTCCTCCGGTACAAGAGGAGACTGAAGCTGTTGAGGCTGAGTATGAGGTACGGGAGATTCTTGACTCTAGGACCATACGAGGTACCACGTCCTACTTAGTGGACTGGGTTGGGTTTGGGCCTGAAGAACGTTCTTGGGAGCCAGAAAGTAATCTTAATGCGACAGATCTTATTGCGGCCTTTTGGAGGAGGAGAGGGGGCCCTCGGGGGGGGGGGGTACTGCAAGGCGCGTGCATCGACGTTGTGCACGTGGTCGCTTGCCCTCCCGGGCTGCGGGTGTTGGTGAAAGGGCACGGGCAAATCTCAGTGCAATATCCTTGCGCCCACAGTCCTACTACAGTGAACAAGGTCCGGCACAGGAAGTGGTCATGCGCCAGCTCCTTGAGACCTCTGGTAATGTCACTTCCTCCAGGCATTCACAGGAAGTATGTCAGGCACCACGCCCTGCCCTTGAGACCTCTGGTGAGGTCACTTCCGCCAGGCGTTCACAGGAAGTATGTCAGTAACCACGCCTCTGCCAATTAGCTCACTGCTATTTAAACCCTGAGCTTCTGCTGGGCAGGGCCGGTGCCTTGTTGTTCATGTGTGACTGCTATATGGTCCGGTCCATTTGCTGTCTGACACTGAATGGTGTATTAAGTGTTTGTGTGCTTTCTTGCACTGGTGCGTGGTTCCACGTACCTGCTTCACTGTCTATCTTTTTGTGTGGTGTGTATCACTCTGACTGTTTGAAAGCCACGCTTGCGGCCGTGCCGTAGCCCCCTCCTGGAGCACGGGTACACGGTGGGCGTCGCTCGTCTGGAGGTCTGTGAAGCCAAAGCTCTGGCTCTAGTCTCAAGCGCTGTTGTGCAGTACGTGTTTGTGTAAGTGTTTACTTTACTATTTGTTATCTTGCCTCCTATATTATTTCGCCCTTCGGGAGCGATCATTATTGTCCGGCTGCCCAGAGTTTGGGTCCAGTGATCCCCAGTGACTCTGCCAAGTGGCACAGTCACTTATTTATTTTATTTGTGCCTCAGTGGCCTAACATGCAGCACACGACACAATTTCGCACTGCACTGTAGTATATATGACTGAGAGGAAAAACGTTGTCTTTAGAGGGCGGCTATTGCACCGCAAACCACTCAATTTTTCACTGCACTGTATAATATAAAACTGAGAGGAAAAACGTATATTTTGTACACTCCGGCTAGTGTGCAGCACACGACAGAATTTTTCACTGCACTGTATAATATATAACTGAGAGAAAAAACGTATATTTTATACACTCCGGCTAGTGTGCAGCACACAACAGAATTTTTCACTGCACTGTATAATATATAACTGAGAGGAAAAACTTATATTTTCTACACTCTGGCTAGTGTGCAGCACACGACAGAATTTTTCACTGCACTGTATAATATATAACTGAGAGGAAAAACGTATATTTTCTACACTCCGGCTAGTGTGCAGCACACGACAGAATTTTTCACTGCACTGTATAATATATAACTGAGAGGAAAAACGTATATTTTCTACACTCCGGCTAGTGTGCAGCACACAACACAATTTCGCACTGCACTGTAGTATATATGACTGAGAGGAAAAACGTAGTCTTTAGACGGCGGCTATTGCACCGCAAACCACTCAATTTTTCACTGCACTGTAGTATATATGACTGAGAGGAAAAACGTAGTCTTTAGACGGCGGCTATTGCACCGCAAACCACTCCATTTTTCACTGCACTGTAGGATATATAAAAAAATGTATTCCCTAGACTGACGCTACTGTACAGCACACTACATAATTGTTCACTGGACTGTAGTGTATAGAAATGACAGAAAAACGTATTCCCTAGACTGACGCTACTGTACAGCACACTACATAATTGTTCACTGGACTGTAGTGTATAGAAATGACAGAAAAACGTATTCCCTAGAATGACGCTACTGTACAGCACACTACATAATTGTTCACTGGACTGTAGTGTATAGAAATGACAGAAAAACATATTCCCTAGACTGACGCTACTGTACAGTACACTACATAATTGTTCAGTGGACTGTAGTGTATAGAAATGACAGAAAAACATATTCCCTAGACTGACGCTACTGTACAGTACACTACATAATTGTTCACTGGACTGTAATGTTTTGAAAGGACAGAAAAATGTATTCCCTAGACTGCACTACAGATCTCAGCAAGCCAAGGTACAGCAGCAACAAAAATGAGTACTTTGGGCAATTTATTTTGGGTCTGTGTGGACCACGTGCTGTCCCTTCTGCCACCAGTCACTGTGTACAGTGTGCAGCCAAGATGGCGGTAGCTGCACTACAAGTCCCAGCCAGCAGCCAGGAGGAGACCAAAAAAAAGGTGCTTGTAGCCCTTAGAAGGGCTGTTGGGTTCTTTGTGGGTGATTCCTGCCTAACCAACATCTAAATTCAGGCCCTAACACTCTCCCTGACAGACAGCAGCTCTATCCCTAATCTCATGCAGACGGCGTATGTCGCTAGCAGAGCGGGACCAGATTCTTATATTCCCAGGTCATCTGATCTGGCCAGCCAATCCCTGCTATCGACTTGTAGGGGCCTAACGTGATGCTAGGAGGTACCAAAGACTCTCCTGCATGTTGATTGGCTGAAAAAAGGGGGCTAACATGCAGGAAGAGGAAGTTGCCATTTCCTCGAGGATCGCGATATGCTCGTCCGAGTAGCGAGCATATGCAAATACTCTAATGCTCGAACGAGCATCAAGCTTGGACGAGCATGTTCGCTCATCTCTAATCCTGACCAGATTATATTCCCCCCTTAAATCCAACTTGGAGAACACCTTGGCATCAACAATCTGGTTAAACAAATCAGGAATCAAAGGAAGGAGTAAAGGATCACGGACAGTAATCCGATTGAGTTCACGGAAATCCAGACATGGCCTAAGAGTTCAGTCCTTTTTCTTTACAAAGAAAAACCCTGCTGCCACTGGAGATTTGGAAGGTCTTATGTGTCCTTTAGCCAAACTCTCAGCAATGTATTCTTTCATTGCCGTTCTCTCAGGTCCAGAAAGGTTATACAGCCTAGATTAGGGCACTTTTGCTCCGGGGATAAGATTGATAGGAGAATCGTATTCCCGATGAGGGGGTAAATCCTGACATCCCCCTTTAGAAAATACATCAGCGAAATCAAATATAAAAGAGGGTAATGTCTTAGTGGTTACAGAAGAAAAAGATGTATTAAGACAATTGTCAATGCAATAATCACCCCAATCCATAATTTGTCTAGTATGCCAATCGATGGTTGGATTGTGTTTGCTTAACCACGGTAAACCCAGCACCATAGGAGCAGGAAGACTTTCCAACACAAAACACAAAATTAGTTCCTGATGAAATTCACCCACTCTTAGGCTACATTCACACGTCCTGTTTTTCTTTCCTGATTCGATCCTGATCCTGATCTGGATCCATTCATTTCAATGGATCCTGAAAAAATCAGGATCGAATCAGGAAAGAAAAACAGGACGTGTGAATGGAGCCTTAATCTGATATCATGCACCATCTGAGACAAACACTTCTGAGACAGAGGTGTAGAATCAATAGCAAACACAGAAATCTTCTTCTCTAATGCACTCGGAGATAATCCATGCATACGGACAAACTGAGCATCGATCAGGTTCACCGCTGTCCCGCTGTCGATAAACACATCAATTCTCACAACTTTTGACTCTAGCGCCACCTCGGCAGTCAGGAGAAAATGGGTTCTACAGGATAAAAAATGCACATTTTCTGTCTCACCACCCACCGCTCCAAGAGTGAGATGGGAATTTAATGCCCCCTTTCTCTCTTTTAGAGACTTAATGCATGGACATGCGTTGATAAAATGTCCGTTCTGTCCACAGAAAAAACATACACCCTTTTTATTACCAGAATGCTTAAGAGTGGAAGCAGGAGAAGTTCCCCCTAACTGCATGGGTTCGTCCCCAGACATCAACCCAGGAGTACCTTCACCCAAAGTGTCATAGGAAGACAATACTCTATGTGATAGTACGTCCTGAGAGCGGGGACCCCTAGATCTCTCTCTCAGGCGTCTATCCATGCGTACAGCAAGAGTCATAGCGGCTTCCAAAGACACCGGAGTTTCATGAAAGGCCAAAGCGTCCTTCAGCCTTTCAGATAATCCTTGACAAAACTGACTACGGAGAGCCGGATCATTCCATTCAGTATCTGTAGCCCACCCCCGAAACTCAGAGCAATAGATTTCAACAGAGCGCTCACCCTGACAAAGGTTACGTAGCTTGGTCTCAGCCAGGGAAATGCGATCCGGGTCATCATAGATAAGCCCAAATGCCTTGAAAAATTCATCTATCGACTGGAGAGACTGCGATCCGGTCGGCAGAGAAAAGGCCCATGACTGTGCATCCGCCTTGAGCAACGAGATCACCACATCAACTCTCTGTTCCTCATTACCAGAAGAATGAGGATGCAGCCTAAAGTACAATTTGCACGCCTCCCTGAACAAAATGAAGTTATCACATCCCCCAGAGAATCTATCAGGGAGAGCGACTTTAGGCTCCAGACAGGCCTGGCAACCACCACCCCCGGGACCAACAGCCTGTGGTCTCTGAATCTGGGTGACGGTCATGCGCAGGTCAGCTACCTCCAAAGAGAGACCCTGTAGCTGTCCTTCCAGTGCAGTAATTGGGTCAATGTCTGCACAAAAATGGACAAAATGACAATTTTTGGCGGTTTATAATGTCACGCTCTGGTGTAGGGGGAATATTCCACACCAAGCGCAGGAGGAAGAGGGAGGAAAGGAAATGGGATTAGGCCTGGAACTAGTGAAGGCAGATGGTCACCTCCTATTGAAACCCTGACTCCAGTCTTGGCTTACTAACAGTATGAACAGGCCTAGAAGGTAGGCGAGTTCATACGCTGGAAATCTGGGACCCTAACTGTCCCTGAAGGACCCTGAAGCCAGTGACTGGAATGAGACAAACTGTTCCTCCACCAACCTGGACGAACAGTATTCTCCCCTTAGGCCCAAACACCAAAACACAGGGAAGATATACACAAATATACAAAAGGTAAAGAAGACACTTAACTTTCTTGACGATAATGGCAGCAATGGGATCTCCACAAAGAAACACACACCAGCAAACCACAGAAAGTATAAACCGTACAGCATGGTGGGAGAAGCAACACTAAATAGACAAAGATAATTGATAAAACACCTAAACCTGAAGGGCGAGGGTTTGGTGAATGCCAGCAACAAAACAACCAAAGGAGAACCTGTCAGTTTAACCCACGGGTTGCCAATCTGACAGACCTCCTCACCAGACCTATGGTGCCTGCTGCACTTGTTAGCAGGCACCATCTTTAACGTAGCAACTTGGCTGAAGTCACCAAGAGGTTAAACATCTAATTTATTTAGTTACTTATGTAGCGCCAACATATTCCACAGTACTTCACAGATATTGAGGGTCATTTTTTAAACAGAAATACACCTAAATTAGGTATATTTCTGGCACAGATTGTGGTGCAAATGTCCTTTGCGCCGTAATTTGCTACTTCTCTCCACTGGTCAAACACACAGAACAGGTATAGATCTATTCATGAAACCTAATCTGGCTCCTGGATTTGGCTCACAAAAACTGATTGAAATAAGTGCCCAAATAACTGAACTGCTAGTGTTAATGCTAGTGTCAGGTCTAGTTTATCATCATGGACTGCAGTGGCCCAAGATTCAAGTCGTTGCCCCATGACAGTAGGGATGGTGTCAGCAGTAAGACTATTTTTGATCACTGTTTGTTTTTCTGTTCTTCTGATCCATCAGAACAGCCCAAAAAAACGTGGCTTCCAAATCACAATCAAATCCTGATGCACAATACTTACCATGTGATAGAGGCCTTATGGACGCTAAAATGACAGGACCTGGGGTTTATTTTTGTTATTTTTTTAGTTCTTCTGACAGATCAGAATAAGTAAGAAATAGTGATGTCAACATGGCCAAACAGGAGTGTGAGTGACCCCGGAACAGTGTAATGAGGGTGGCAACAGCATGATGAGCCATAATATTGGCCCTGGAAAAGATTGGGGAGGGTGGCAACAGCATGAAGAGTCACAATAGTGGCCCCGGATAAGAGTGGGGAGGGAGGTGGGGCAACAGCAGTGGCAGTAACAGCACAAGATGGTGGCAGATCACAGTAGGAGCAGATGGCAGAGGCAGCAGACACTTGAAAATCACAAGATTTACTTTGACATATATAGCCACTGACATCCGCAATCATTATCACATCATGCAGGATGTTTTTTATCATTTTTTTATCCTTTTGTTTCTGTGAGTTTTGTGCAGCAGACACTTGGCATCAGGTGTGTGGCAGCAACACATGGGCAAAAGTAATGGCCATTTGTCACAATGTTGCTGCATGGCAGCACACTACAGTCGAATCATTACTGCAAGAAATATCAGGCATCGTTGTCTGGAAATCCTGGTTGATCTATTCCTGATTCATCTTTATAAAAGGTTTGTCTCTCAACATTTTGTGTTGAAAGGCAAGTTCTCCTTGCGGTAACTATGCCACCGGCGGCAGTAAACACTCACTCTAATACCACACTACTGCCCAAGCAGGAAAAACTTGCCCAGGGAAAACTCGGCCATTTGTGCACACAATTCAAGGTTGGCTGCCCAGTAGTTCAGGGAATCTTGGATCTGGGTTGACAGGGTGCAGGCCAAGTATGCCACCACCCTCTGGTTCAATTTCTGCTCCATGTTCTGCCGGGTGGTTTCTTCAGTAGGCAGGTGAAGAAAAGTGCTCATTATAGGCTCAAGGCTTAAGTTGTTGCTGATAGAGCTGGTGCTACTCCAGCTCCTCCAGCACTCATTCAGTGGAGCATGAGCTCAAACATAGAGGGTCACCCAGGTGAGATCTTGTTGAGGTTGGTTTATGGTGCACATAGGCAGTGACCAACCAACTAGAAAGGATGTCTCGATAGTAGTTGAGTTTTTCATCCATCTCAGAAGGTGTAAAAACGGCCCCTATTTTGGATCAGTAGCAAGGGTCTAATATTATGCCAGTAGTCAACCCTCTGCCGAATGGTAATAATGGAGCTGTCACTAGGCAAGCTACTCTGCATGCATCTGGTCATTTGGCTTCCTGCCTCCTTCTCCTCTGCATACTAGTATGGTCTGTCAGGGTCATCTGCATTGTCATAATCGCCACCCTCCTACTCCTGTCCTGTCACTTGGGCACATAAACCACCTAGTTCTGTATAAAATTCTTGGGCATTAATGTCCTCCTGTGCTGCTTCAGCCTCCACAGGGCTCAAGAGGGCATGAGATGTAGGTGCCACTTCTTCCGTCCCTATTGCCAGTCAGATTTATCAGCATCCCCTCCAGGATGTGAAGAAGTGGATTGACATAATTCATCCCATAGTAATGGCAACTGACAAACAAAGTGGCCGCCTCAAAGGGCCCGAGCAAATGGCAGGTGTCTTTTATGGGCTGCCACTGTCAAATGTCAAAGTTATACTGGGGAGTAGTCCTGTCCATCTGCATCATCAATAAATCAGTCACGGGTTTTCTCTGCTAATAGTAGAAAGCAAAACTCCTGACTAAATTCATTTCCGTGCTGCAGATCCATTCCAGTACACAAAGATTTCAGCAAGTGAAGAGATGTCTGGGTCTGGATTAAAATCTTCTATTCTTTATTAATGTGTATTAAAATCTCCATATACTAGGGGCTCTCAGAAGTGTTTCAATTACTGATCTGAATCTTGGTACAAACGTAAATGTGGACAACATAAATTTGTAAATCCCAACAGGTTACACGGTGAGCTGACACTGCTTCTCTCATCAATTGTAAGAGCTGAGAAATCTCTGCTGGCAGAACCTGCATTTACATTTACATGTTTGTGTATAACATGTGTAGAGTAATAAAAACATTCATACATATACAGTACAGACCAAAAGTTTGGACACACCTTCTCATTCAAAGAGTTTTCTGTATTTTCATGACTATGAAAATTGTAGATTCACACTGAAGGCATCAAAACTATGAATACATGTGGAATTATATACTTAACAAAAAAGTGTGAAACAACTGAAAATGTGTCTTATATTCTAGGTTCTTCAAAGTAGCCACCTTTAGCTTTGATTACTGCTTTGCACACTCTTGGCATTCCCTTGATGAGCTTCAAGAGGTAGTCACCTGAAATGGTATTCCAACAGTTGAAGGAGTTCCCAGAGATGCTTAGCACTTGTTGGCCCTTTTGCCTTCACTCTGCGGTCCAGCTCACCCCAAACCATCTCGATTGGGTTCAGGTCTGGTGACTGTGGAAGCCAGGTCATCTAGCTTAGCACCCCATCACTCTCCTTCTTGGTCAAATAGCCCTTACACAGCCTGGAGGTGTGTTTGGGGTCATTGTCCTGTTGATAAATAAATGATGGTCCAACTAAAAGCAAACCGGATGGAATAGCATGCCGCTGCAAGATGCTGTGGTAGCCATGCTGGTTCAGTATGCCTTCAATTTTGAATAAATCCCCAACAGTGTCACCAGCAAAGCACCCCCACACCATCACACCTCCTCCTCCATGCTTCACGGTGGGAACCAGGCATGTAGAGTCTATCCGTTCACCTTTTCTGCGTCGCACAAAGACACGGTGGTTGGAACCAAAGATCTCAAATTTGGACTCATCAGACCAAAGCACAGATTTCCACTGGTCTAATGTCCATTCCTTGTGTTCTTTAGCCCAAACAAGTCTCTTCTGCTAGCAGTGGTTTCCTAGCAGCTATTTTACCATGAAGGCCTGCTGCACACAGTCTCCTCTTAACAGTTGTTGTAGAGATGTGTCTGCTCCTAGAACTCTGCGTGGCATTGACCTGGTCTCTAATCTGAGCTGCTGTTAACCTGCGATTTCTGAGGCTGGTGACTCGGATGAACTTATCGTCCGCAGCAGAGGCGACTCTTGGTCTTCCTTTCCTGGGGCGGTCCTCATGTGAGCCAGTTTCTTTGTAGCGTTTGATGGTTTTTGCGACTGCACTTGGGGACACTTCCAAAGTTTTCCCAATTTTTTGGACTGACTGACCTTCATTTCTTAAAGTAATGATGGCCACTCGTTTTTCTTTACTTAGCTGCTTTTTTCTTGCCATAATACAAATTCGAACAGTCTATTCAGTAGGACTATTAGCTGTGTATCCACCTGACTTCTGCCCAACACAACTCATGGTCCCAACCCCATTTATAAGGCAAGAAATCCCACTTATTAAACCTGACAGGGCACACTTGTGAAGTGAAAACTATTTCAGGTGACTACCTCTTGAAGCTTATCAAGAGAATGCCAAGAGTGTGCAAAGCAGTAATCAAAGCAAAAGGTGGCTACTTTGAAGAACCTAGAATATAAGACATATTTTCAGTTGTTTCACACTTTTTTGTTAAGTATATAATTCCACATGTGTTAATTCATAGTTTTGATGCCTTCAGTGTGAATCTACAATTTTCATAGTCATGAAAATACAGAAAACTCTTTGAATGAGAAGGTGTGTCCAAACTTTTGGTCTGTACTGTATTTCAACACAAAATAAACAAAAATCTAATAAAAATATACACACATATGTCACAGACTATGTACTTCCCTAATATCCATAAAATTCTGTTCATTAATTATCTTTATTTTGCAGGGAACTGACAAGTAGAGTTTGTTGTAAAGCAGACATAATGTTTTTCCAGTTATCGGTGACCATGGTTGCTATCTCCAGTGGAGGAGGAGACAGCAAGGGCTCGATTTCTTGGTTGATAACGTGGATCAGTTCCTCCCCTGTGTGCCTCTGTTTGCTCAGGCTGACCAGGTGCAGAATTGCGTGACATTGCTGTTCTTTGTATAGGTGGTATGCTTGAGGACCACTCTGAACTGTGCCTACAGTGGAGGCTGAGGACAAAGTAGAGGATAAGGAGGAAGAGGAGGACATTGGAGCAGAAATCCCATGATTACAATGTGGAGACTAGAGATGGGCGAATCATTCAAAATTTTATTTGCCGAACATTCATCGAACTTTTCATAAGATTTGAATATTCTACGAACCTATTTGACAAATTTGCGTACAAATCATACGTTATTATGTGGCGTTTTGTGAACATTCGGTCACTAATAACGAACATTCAGTTTTAAAAGGTACGCAACTTCTTTGAACACGTACGTATGAGCGTACAAATTGCGTACGAAAATGACGGGCTTTGCTGGAGAGGAATGGTGGAGCAAGAGGAACACTCTGAGTCTGACCCCTGGCTACATATGGATACTGTATCAGCAGATGACAGCAGATCATCCGGCTGAGACTAAGATGAGCGTGCCATCCACTCCACTACCTCATCCACTTTCTCCTCCACTACAATTTTGCGCCTCGGTGGATTAGCCCAGTGGAACACCAGCCAAGTATTGTGAATACTACAAGTAGAAGCTCCAGCTATAGGTCCTTTGGCAGTGCTGCCCTGTGCCACCTTCTCCTTTTTTTTTAGAGCTCGAGGTCTGGCTGGAACTGGGTCCGTTTTGCTTATCCATTTCAGACATTTTTCACTTGACTCTGTGGCCCTGCAGCTGGTCTTTGTCTTTGTCCCTGTCTCTCTCCCTATCTCTCTCCCTGCCTGATTAATTACTAGCCCTGCACTGGCCCTGCACTTGCCCTGCAGTATCCTTAATGTGTAATATGGATTCCCTGAACAATTACGCCCCAATTTCAACAGCACAGGTTTCAGTCTTTAGGAACTTCACACACAGTGCTTCTGCTCATCTCAGCAGTCGCAGCCAATCAGGTGACCGCTTTTTTCCCGGGCTTTTGCAGACGAATAACAAACTAACAGTAAAAGTTTGCCAAATAATTGAATTTGTACGCAACAGCGTATAGAGTAACTTATACGTAGCATTAGTGTACAATTTATCGGACAAGTACATAGCGAATGCATAGAAAGCCTTAGGAACATTTTTGAATCTTAACGGAGCGAATCTCCAAATATTCGGATTCGCTTTGCAGCTGACAATTACCAAGATTCGATACGAATCAACGAATCGGCGAATAGATTCACTCCTCTCTAGTGGAGACGAGATTGCCATCACCTGGCCCACCTTTTACTCAACATATGTGTATGGCTGGTTCAACATTTTTAAAGAAGTACTGACGTCTTGGGACTCTCCACCTTGGCTGGAAATGTTCAGAGTCCTCTATAGGGAAAGGAATGGACTGTACCAGCAACTTCGCCAAGTGCATGTTCAGCTTCTGCACAATTTTGATGAGTGCATACATTTTGTTGTCTCTTTGCCATTGCCTCGGTGATCAATTACTGACAAAATATGTGAGGAGGAGGCGGAAATTCAGGAGCAATAGACGAAGGGAAGGAATGACAGCTTCCTTCTGCTGAGGATGAGGAGCCTTGACTGCTAGAGAAGGCATGCAGTTGTGAAAAAAAACAGCACTGCCTTATTCCAAACTGCTCACTTTATTAGAAGAAAAACACTCAAGCAATAAAAAATATCACGTTCTTGAAGCGTTTCGGGCACCCAGGCCCTTTGACAAGAGTCTCTGCTCACTGTGACATGCCGACAGCCTTGTGGACATTGTGGTTCCCTGATGGAGCTTGAAAGGGGGAGATTCTCTGTATTGTGTTTCTTTTCGTATCAAGAAGGCATGCAGTTGCTACATCAGGCTGTACCACTACATTAGTATCAAGGCAAAATTGAAAATGAGGAAGTTAATCCAATCTCCGGGAGTAAAGTAACTTAGATAATGAAGAAACAAATGCGCCACCAGGGGGAGATAGGGCTAAGTAACGGGTTTGGTATATAATTGGCAAAGATAAAGGTGAAAATCATCCACAAGGGGAAGGCAGCAATAAAGAACTGTTGGGAAAACCAGACACTTGAAAAAGTTTTTCAAAGTAGGAATTAGAGAACAGATAGCAGTGGTGCTGTGAAATGAAAACTACACCAAATGTGTATAATCTGTTAATTAAGAGGAAAAGACGATACAGCGCCACTCCATTTGTATAAAAGTAAAACTATCCCAAGTAAAGGGTTTATCCTGGGGTTATTTAGTAAAAGGAAATAAAAGTGATATTGTGAAATATAAACGCATATAGAGAGATATAGAAGGTATTTATGAAAGGTATGTGTCCCAATAGTAAAATATTTCTATTTAAATAGTGCATAGCCTCTGATACCTACTTTTAATGAATCACACTATTTAAGTATTACTATTGTGGTATCGGTAGACAAATCCTATTGAGATAATGCAGGTTAAAAACACTTAAATACATATTTTATTTTAAGCACTCACTTCGCTGGGGGGTAGTCTGCAGGATAACCTCAAGACACCTGCAAGACTTTCAACCCCCCTGGCCAGGATTGCATGTAGAATGGTGGAGATAGGTGGCAACACAAATTCCACGGCTTCAGATCAATCTCTTTATTGACGACAAATATGTGGCTCAACGTGTTTCGGGGTTCCAATATTCCCCCTTCCTCAGGAGCATTGTATTCAGGTAAGTAGAAGACCCCAAACACAAAAATTGGCACCCTCTTGCCCCAAATTAAATAATAATAGTAAGAAATCTAATAGCCAGATGGCTAATACCACCAAAAAGAACCAGGACCGGTAAGGGTCCTATAAGTGTGGGATAAAAAGGTGCAAATGTTGTAGTATGATTACAAATGGTGTCAAGGAAATCAGGATACCGACACTTGAAGAGCCATTTTTACTGCAACATGATATGACCTGTGGCACTTCCTTTGTCATTTATTTTCTACAATGTTGTTGTAACCTATATTATGTAGGCCGCACAACACAAACACTCCGTGAGCAGATGAATGAGAACAAATCCAACATTGAACGAAAAAATAGGAATCCATAGCGCATCTCACCACTTTGCCATCCACCGTGATGGAGATCCAACCCTCCTCAAGGTAACTCCTCTTGGGTGGATCCCTTATTCTTATAAAATCCTTTGTAGGAAAGAAATGTTTGGGATCTATCAATTGAGCACCGTCATGCCGTTCTGATTAAATGAATCATTGGAGTATATTAACTACTAATTATAGGCGTTATGAAGAAAAATAATAACTCTCAGTCTTTATATTCATTATGAAGAATAATAGTGGTTTTTATCTTAGATATATATGCAGGCTTTTATACATACATATATTTTACCACATATATTATTTATTATTTTATCGCAGGTTCATTATTAAGGGGATACTATACGAAATTTAATACATTTTTGAAACTTAAAGCTATTATATACTGAGTAAAATGAACGGCCACCTTTGAGCAACCGATTTATTTTATCTTATTATCTTATTTTTTTATCATAACTTATCTATATTTGCTGCTATTTGAGGAAAATGTATCTGTTTGCTGCTATTTGATGGTAAATTATATACATTTATAGCTAAATCCATTGTATATACCATCTTCTGTGGATGGATGGATTAGAAGAATATTCATGCTCCAAATTCCGATGCAGACTGAAACGCACGCTGTTGAAGGAAACGGAGAGACATCTGAGGTTACTTCGGGTGAGAACACCCAATGCATTCCAGGGTGGAACGCATAAACAGGAAGAAGGATGCGTTCCACTTGCACTGCGGACGTCACTTCCGGTGACACCTCTTCCGATTCAGGCGCTTGTACGCGCCAAGAAGTAGAAGCTATAAATATGTAAGTTTTCCATGTGTTTATTGTATATCTACTTAACTGAATACAATGCTCCTGAGGAACGGGGAATATTGGAACCCCGAAACGCGTTGAGCCACATATTTGTTGTCAATAAAGAGATTGATCTGAAGCCGTGGAATTTGTGTTGCCACCTATCTCCACCATTCTACATGCAATCCTGGCCAGGGGGGTTGAAAGTCTTGCAGGTGTCTTGAGGTTATCCTGCAGACTACCCCCCCAGTGAAGTGAGTGCTTAAAATAAAATTTGTATTCAAGTGTTTTTAACCCTTGGGAACCTGCAGTATCTCAATAGGATTTGTCTACCGATACCACAATAGTAATACTTAAATAGTGTGATTCATTAAAAGTAGGTATCAGAGGCTATGTACTATTTAAATAGAGATATATTACTATTGGGACACATACCTTTCATAAATACCTTCTATATCTCTCTATATGCTTTTATATTTCAGAATATTAACTTTTATTTCCTTTTACTAAATAACCCCAGGATAAACCCTTTACTTGGGATAGTTTTACTTTTATACAAATGGAGTGGTGCTGTATTGTCTTTTCCTCTTAGTTAACAGATAATACACATTTGGTGTAGTGTTCATTTCACAGCAACACCACTACATTAGTACCATGGTTTATACAGGCCACTTTAAGGTGACTCTCCATGTGTTGACAAAGGGCCATGGTGCCAACTTTAGCACCCTGACCACCCTTCACCTTCTGCCCACATATCCTGCATACTGCCACGCTAACATCCTCCAGCGACTGGATAAAAAATTTCCACACTGCCAAATATGGCATTTTACCCCTATCACTCCGAGCTGACTGCCTGCTGCTGCCTTTATGAACTCTTGAACCGCTAGTTGTTTTCAGACAGTCAGACTCCTGATGGTCTACCCTGGACATGTTCTGCTTCAGACCTCACACTACTGCCACCCTACTGACTCATGGCAACGCTATCCCCCTGCTGTCTCAGCTGCCTCACGTGCAAGCTGCCACCCCCATCTCCTGATGATGAAGCCCCCTCTTCACCCAACTTCCACGTGCGATTTGCTACATCATCATCCATTACTGCCTGCACATCACTGATGTTACTCTCACCAAGGCCACGTGCCTGACCACTCGCAACACCTGCTCCCACGTCGACTCTCATCATCGCTAATTGCCCACCAACCAGAAGTAGTGGATTTTTCCTCCTACTCTTGGCTGGGTAGTAGTTGATGACTGTCCTCAATAAGCTCGTCCTTGCTGAAAAGCAGAGCCAACCCGACGGCATACAATGCGTCCCGGACAGAAGGAACAGAAAACAAAATAAGCAGGTTCAGGACAGGTGGCGGCAAAGAGCTTGTTTCTGGGCCATACCAACTAAATTTGGTGTCAGAGCAACCCACCAACTCCTGGCTGGGGGTGTCTGATCTCACTTGAGACGATGTTGAAAAACGATTCAACCATTCAAGTACAGCTGGGTTGCTGGTCAAAACACGACCACTGGATGACACTGGCAGCTTTGGCCTGTCGCTGCACCTGCTGCTATCACCCCCTTCCCCATTCTTTTGCTGCTACTTCTTCCAGCTCTAGAAACATTTGGGCCACTGCCCGTTCCTTTAGAAGGGCCTGGCACCGGACAGGTAGGTTTCTGAGTAGCAGATGGTCTATCCCAGGCTTGTTTTGCTCCTGATCTCTCACTGTTTCCATCCCTGCTGGATCATC
This sequence comes from Rhinella marina, assembly GCA_900303285.1. NCBI lineage: Eukaryota > Metazoa > Chordata > Amphibia > Anura > Bufonidae > Rhinella > Rhinella marina. The sequence continues at coordinate 21,716 of ONZH01027259.1, forward strand.
AGCACTCTGCCTCCCTGCTGCCACCCTCATACTCTGATGATGGTACCTCCTTTTCACCCTGCTCCCACGTGCGATCGCCTACATGATCATCCACTACTGTCTGCTTGTCACTTATATCACACTCACCAGTCTCATGACCATGTCTCTGACCATTTGCAACACATGCTCCCACCTGACTGCATCATTGCTAGTTGCACAGCTAAGGGAGGACACAGTGGAGCTCATCTCCAAGTCTGGCCTTTCTTATAGCTGCTGACTGTCCTCACTAAAATTGTCTTTGCTGGAAAGCAGAGCAGGGCTGGCAGCATGCATTACTTCCCGAGCAGAAGGAGCAGTCAAAGAAAAAGGCAGTTGCAGGACAGCTAAGGGCACAGAGGTGGTTTCTGGGTGTGTGCATCTGTTGTCACTGGAGATGATGATGAAGAGTAAGTCAACCATTCCAGTACAAGCTAGATTGTTGGTCAAAACACGACCACTGGATGACAGTGGCAGCTCTAGCCTCTACATAACTTTGGTGGATCCACCGCTACTTCTAAATCTACTCCAGCTCCCTTGCTGGCATAAATATAGACCAGGCATAGAAAACAATGAATGGGGGTCCCTTTTACCTGCCCACATTTTTAGACCTGGCGTGAGTGGGGAAATAGTGGCATTTGTGTTTGTATCACAGCGAGGTTCCCTCACTCCTTGTTGTGTAGGCTGGCTGCCTGTAACCTCGTACTGGCTACAGTTTATCTTGTGTATCCTGGTTGTTTGGTCATTCGTTGACTTGTTCTTTGGTTCTGGTTACTCCTGGTTCTGGTGGGGTTAAGATTCCCTGGTCTGTTCCTGGGTGTAGCTTATCAGGTACCCTTATTATTTTAGCTATTTCTATCTATGAGCTGTGGGGCTTGGGGTCAGTTCTGTCTTTTGCCTTGCTGGGTGTAGCCCCTTGCTGCTGACCCAGGGGTGTTTTGCCATCTGCATTGTGTTGCCTGGTAAAGCACTGTTTTTGTATCCTTGTCCATGCCTTGCATAATCTTCTGTACCTGTTCTGTGTCTTGATCCTGTTTGTTCCATGTTTAACCTTGCAGTGCTCAACTGCTTATGATTCAGTCTGTCTCATGTATAGCCTGGCAGTGCTCCACTGCTTCTGATCCAGTCTGTTTAATGTATAGTCTGGCAGTGCTCCACTGCTTCTGATCCAGTCTGTTCCATGTCTTGCCTGAGAGTACTGCCTCTTACTGCCTCTGTTCCTGTTTTGTGTATGTACTGCCTTCATAAGAGGGCTTCTGGGTTTTGTGGAGGGAGGACATCTAGTCTGTGTGCAGCTCTGCCTGTGGCTGCCATGCTTCGATTCCCCATGGGGTCCAGGCATCTACATGTGTGCTGGTTCCTATTTGTGTTGTCTGATGCATGGACTGAATTAGTTTGGGTTCCAGTCCTGCTGTTTCTGTCCGCTGGTGCTTGCACCAGCGTGTTTTTTGCAGGTACTGGCCAAGTGTATAGGGTCCATCCTGGAGGTGTGACCAGTGAGCCATTGACCAAGTTCATTCCCACCACCAGGGGCATTGAGAAGAACTGGGCTAACTGGCTCTTCGCCCCCTGGGGTCTACCGGTGCACTTGGTTCAGTGGTAGTGCTACCACTATTGACTGCTACCACTAATCAGAAAAATTGATTGGAGAGAGGGCCTGTAGGTGGCCCTCCGGAAAAATTGTTTAGAGAGAGGGCCTGTAGGTGGACCTCTGGAAAAATTGTTTGGAGAGAGGGCCTGTAGGTGAACCTCCGGAAAAAATGTTTGGAGAGAGGGCCTGTAGGAGGACCTCCGGAAAAATAGTTTGGAGAGAGGTCCTGTAGGTGAACCTCCGGAAAAATAGTTTACAGAGAGGGCCTGTAGGTGGACCTCCGGAAAAATTGTTTGGAGAGAGGGCCTGTAGGTGAACCTCCGGAAAAAATGTTTGGAGAGAGGGCCTGTAGGAGGACCTCCGGAAAAATAGTTTGGAGAGAGGTCCTGTAGGTGAACCTCCGGAAAAATAGTTTACAGAGAGGGCCTGTAGGTGGACCTCCGGAAAAATTGTTTGGAGAGAGGGCCTGTAGGTGGACCTCCGGAAAAATTGTTTGGAGAGAGGGCCTGTAGGTGGACCTCCGGAAAAATTGTTTGAAGAGAGGGCCTGTAGGGGGCCCTCCTGAAAAATTGTGGTAAAAGAGTGCCAGTTGGACCTCTTAAAAAATGGCGTTTTTTTGGTCTGCATTAGGCAAAGACAACAAGGAGGAGGAGGAGGAATAGGAGGAGTAGAGAAGAGGAATCGGATACATAAGTAATGTAAATCTTTAGCTGCTTTCCCCCGGAGGAGATTTGAATTCCGGTGAAATCCAGGCTTTGTTCATTTTAATAAGCGTCAGCCTGTCAGCGCTGTCAGTTGACAGGCGTGTACACTTATCGGTGATGACGCCACCAGCTGCACTGAATACCCGCTCTGACAGCACGCTAGCGGCAGGGCAGGCCAGCACCTCCAAGGCATACAGCACCAGTTCAGGCCACCTGTCCAGCTTTGAAACCCAGTAGTTGTATGGAGCAGAGTGATCACGCAGGACGTTGGTATGGTCAGCTAGGTACTCCCTCACCATCTTTCTGTACAGCTCCCCCCTACTCTGCCTAGACTGGGGACAGGTGACAGTGTCTTGCTGGGGTGACATAAAACTGGCAAAGGCCTTGGAGAGCGTTCCCTTGCCAGTGCTGGACAAGCTGCCTGATCGCCTCCTCTCCCCCGCTACTTGGCCCACAGAACCACGCCCTCTACTGCTAGTGGCGTCAGATGGGAAGGATTGCTTCAGCTTGTGCACCAGGGCCTGCTGATATTGATTCACTCTCATACTCCTTTCCTCTACAGGGATGAGAGTGGAAAGGTTCTGCTTGTACCGTGGGTCCAGGAGAGTGAACACCCAGTAATCGGTGTTTGAAAAATGCTTCTAACGCGAGGGTCACGGGATAGGCAGCCTAAGATGAAGTCTGCCATGTGTGCCAGAGTCCCAACATGCAAGAATTCCCTCTCCTCACTGGCCTGACTCTCCATTTCCTCCTCCTCCTCCAAGTCCTCCTCTTCAGCCCATACACGCTCAAGAGTTAAGAAGGACTGAGCACTGGTACCCTCTTCTGTCTCGCCGACATTCTCCTCCTCTTCTTCCTCATCCTCATCCCCCTCATCCGATACGTGCTGAGAAACAGACCGGAGGGTGCTCTGGCTATCAAGCAACGTATCTTCCTCCACCGTCTCTTGTGACATGCGCAAAGCATACGATTTCATGCTGAGCAGTGAGTTTTTCAATAGGCAAAGCAGCGGGATGATGAGGCTGATAATGGCGGCATAGCCGCTGACCATCTGTGTTGACTCCTCAAAGTTGCTGAACACCTGGCAGATATCAGACATCCATGTCCATTCCTCATTGTAGACTTGAGGAAGCTGACTGACCTGACTACCAGTTCTGGTGGAAGTTGACATCTGGCAGTCTACTATCGCTCTGCGCTGCTGGTAAACTCTGGATAACATGTTTAATGTCGAATTCCATCTTGTGGGCACGTCGCACAACAGTCGGTGAGCGGGCAGTTGTAGGCAGCGCCCCCTGCAGTAATTGAATGCCCACGCCCTCGTCCTCGACCCTTAGCCCTGGGGTTCAACATTTTCTGTATATAATTGTATTATATAAAAAAAATAAATAAATGGGCCTGCTGTACTGAAACCCACAAACTTGTTCAATCTGAACAAGAAAATATATAGGGGGATAAGTTATAGCTAAATTACGTATGTTATTACGTACCGTGCAATATGGAGCAATTACACAGAAACTATTAGATTAGGCAGACTTGGTCTGCTTAATTGCAACCCAGACAAATGTCGCACAAAGATGTTTGTAATATAGCTGTATAAGTGAGAGCAAAAGACCTTTTTTACTGACGTGACATACAGAATGGGTCACCTGGACAGAAAATACGGATTGTGCTTTGTATATAGGTGGATAAGTTAGAGCTAAATTACGTATGTTATTACGTACCGTGCAGTATGGAGCAATTACACGGAAACTATTAGATTAGGCAGACTTGGTCTGCTTAATTGAAACCCAGACAAATGTCACACAGAGATTTTTGTAATGTAGCTGTGTAAGTGAGAGCAAAAGACCTTTTTTTTACTGACGGGACGTACAGAATGGGTCACCTGGACAGAAAATAAGGATTGTGGTGACTGGACAGCTGAACTGTGACACACAGAATGCTTCCACACAGCTGTATGAAATGGATTTGTATCATTGAGATAAAACAAAAAAAAAAAACTATTTTTTGATATATATATATTTTTTATATATTTTTTTTTTTAACGTGTTGAGCAGAAACTATCAGAGAGCAAACTCAGCCCCTGCTGACTGTGGCTATTTTTACTCTAACCCAGACAAATGTCGCACAGAGATTTTTGTAATGTAGCTGTATAAGTGAGAGCAAAAGACCTTTTTTACTGACGTGACGTACAGAATGGTTCACCTGGACAGAAAATACGGATTGTGGTGACTGAACAGCTGAACTGTGACACACAGAATGGTTACACACAGCTGTGTGAAATGGATTTGTATCACTGAGATAAAACAACAATATAACTATTTTTTTATATATTTTTTATATATATATATATATTTTTTTTTTTTAACGTGACGTGCAGAAACTATCAGAGAGCAAACTCAGCCCCTGCTGACTGTGGCTATTTTGACTGCAACCCAGACAAATTTCGCACAGAGATTTTTTTCTAATGTAGCTGTATCAGTGAAAGCAAAAGACCGTATTTGATTACGTGACGTACAGTATGGGTCACCTGGACAGAAAATACGGATTGTGGTTTGTGGTGAGTGGACAGCTGAACAGTGACACACAGAATGGTTCCACACTGCTGTATGAAATGGATTTGTATCACTGAGATATAACAATAAAAAAAAAGGGTTATATATGGCGATAGCTGCACTACTAGTTCCAGCCAGCCAGCCCAGCCAGGAGACAAAAAAAAATGTCTTGTAGCCCTTAGAAGGGCTGTTGTGTTCTTTTAAGATCACTCCTGCCTAACAGAGAACTAAATGCAGGCCCTAACACTCTCCCTGAAACGCAGCAGCTCTGTCCCTAACGACATCCAGACAGCATCTGAGCCGAGCACCGGGCACTAGTATATTCCAGGGTCACCTGATCAGGCCAGCCAACCCCTGCTATCGACATGTAAGGGCCCCACGTGATGCTGGGTGTACCGCAGAGTCTCCTGGCTTGTGATTGGCTGAGTTTATAGGCGCCAAAAATGCACAATGCGGAAGATGCCATTTCCTCGAGCATGACGTGATACTCGTCCGAGCAGCAAGCACTTACGAGTACCGTAATACTCGAACGAGCACCAAGCTCAGACGAGCATGCTTGCTCATCTCTAGTAATAAAGTATTCAGTTGGTTTTCTGGTCTGTAATCTGCTTGTGCCATATTTGCAAGATGTTACGGAGGTCTATCCGGCCCCCGGAACGTGACACACAGATTGTGGTGCAAAGAACCTTTACATATTCCTAATATAGAGATATTTCTGTTACCAAATAAACCCCCTAAGCCTGATGCACAGTAAGTCTATTTAGAACACATCCGAATAAGTATTAATGGCGCTGTAAGTGTACTAGAGAAACGTGCCTATATATTAGACCGCTTCTTGACAATGAGTTTGATGCACAGCAAGTATATGTATAACATAACAGATTAAGTACAATATGAACAGCGTAGCAGATGAACTAGAAAAACGCGCCTATATATTAGACCGCTTGTTGACAATGAGCCTGATGCCCAGTAAGTCTATGTGTAACAGTAGAAATTAAATATAAATGGCACGGCAGATGAACTAGAAAAACACGCATATATATTAGAACACCTGTTAACAATGAGTCTGATGAACAGTATATTTATGTATTACAGAACAGATTAAGCATTAATGGCTCAGTAAGTGTAATAGATAAACGCGATATATATTAGACCGCTTGTTGCCAATGAGTCTGATGCACATTACATGTATGTATAACAGAACATATTAAGTATTAATTGTGTTGTAGATAAGCACACCTATATATTAGACTACTTATTCAGTCTAAGTCTTATGCAAAGTAAGTCTAGACATAACAGAACAGATTATGTAAGAATGGCAGCAGATGATCTTAAAAAATGCACTTATACATTGGACCGCCTGTTGACAATAAGTCTGATGCACAGTAAGTCTATGTATAACAGAACAGATTAAATATAAATAGTACAGCAGATGAACTAGACAAACATGCCTATGTATTAGACTGCCTGTTGACAATGATTCTGATGCATAGTAAGTATATGCATAACAGAACAGAGTAAGAATGAACGGTGCAGCAGTTGAACAAGATGCACTGGGCAATTACACTGAGCCTGAACTATCACTGCAGTCTCCTTACACTGTCCCTGCACCATTCCTATCCAATATGCTACAATTAAAAGCTTTGTTAACCACTGTCCCTAGCAGTTGGTACATATGTCCCTATGCTCAGCTCACAGTAAAGTAGCAGAAATCAGGTGGTATGAGGCTTTTTTAGGGCTGTGAAATCACAGGGGATGGTTATCTGCTGATTAGCTGGCTGCATGGCATTATGGGTCATATTGTGTTTCGGGGCTTCTTACTTTCATTTTTTAACATGTGTAGCCACCATTTTAGAAAAAAAAAACAAAAAAAAAACAAATTTGTTACCAGGAAACGAAAGGAAATTCAGATTTTTGGCAAATCACATTTTTCCTGAAATTCACATTGAAGTCAATTTGTTTCACTTCGATTTGCTCAGCACTAGTAGTAATAGCTGGTACAAGTTTCAGTTTTGGTGCATTTGGTTTTTGAGGTATTATTGTTTTAGCAAATAAAGGTTACTTTTTGTTTAAATAAAAGTTACAGAATCCTTTGGTTAACTAATGGATTCTGATTACACACAGTCTCCTCTGGTTCATCCTCTCTTAGATGTCACACGCTGTTGTGACTGGGAACAACCATTTCAACAGGAGCAGGGAAAAACGTTACAAGATATACTGGCCAGTGTAGGAGAGAACAATTTCACAGACCAAAAACTGTTTGGCTGGCCCGTCTCATTTGTCATTTTCTTTAGCTGTTTTAGGCATAGAAATTGATCTAAATCTATGCCATCAAGGTAGCTGGCGTAGATTTAAGCTTGCAGTGGATGCGTCTAAGTTATGTTGAGGCCTGCCCCTCTACATAACTTAGGTGCATCATGATCGGTATCTAAAACCCTAGTCTTAATAAATGATCCCATAAATGTCTGCAATTCTACAATTCACCACATTCTTTAGATGACATCTATATTAGACATACAGAACAATTACCAAATTGCACCACATTCATAAAGTCCTATTAGACAACTTAACAAATTTTCCATAACCTTAAAATGTTTTAGAAAATCTGTTTAACCAAATACCCCTCTAAAAATAGTTCTAGTTCATTAAAACTAATCAGTGTGCATTGTACTTGCCAAAAAAATCAAGCATTCGTTATTCCTTTTACGATTTTTAAAATTACGTTGTTTTTAATCTCTAGTTAACACCTGCCGAGATAACAGCAAGCTGCTGTAGACATATTTTGTTGAAAGTAATTTTGGCACAAAAGCCTTGGTAAAGACTTAATTATTAGTAACTTTGAAGCTATTTTTGTGCAATAAGCAGTTAAGAGAAAACACTTGAAATATAAGGTTAACAGCAGGAGGGGGCCACAGCACTCATCAATTGTATGGCTTTTCTGGATGCACGATCATCAATGGACCCAAACTCCACCTTGGGATCCGTAAGTTATGTACAGAGGTAAATTCAGACAGCGCTCCAGTACTATTTGCCATTTCAGGAATTTATTCCGCCAGACACTATAATCCACATCAGTACGACGTTTCGTGCTCACATTGTTATGCCCTTTTCAAGCTGGTGTACATAAATAGAAAAATACATTGTGACAACAAAAACATGATTGAATGGATAAAAGTAAAGACATGATTATAATACAATGGGTCGATATGAGACATGATTGCACAGAGTTGAGTTGTAAAAAGAACATGACTCTTTGTACATGTCATCTGGTTGAGCACACTGTGCATGTATTACATGGTCCGGTGCGGAGAATATGCTGATATCAAGGAGGTTGTCACATAAAAAATGCCTGGTCAAAAATATATAGCCGCATGATCGTGATAAAACAAAGTCTAAGACTTCGCACATTTTATCTGATCAAGCACATTGTGCATGTATCACATGGTCCAGAAAGGAGAACATGTTAATATCAAGGGAGTTGTCACACGGTAAGTGGCTGAGCATAAACATACAACAACATGGACGGTAATGTGATAAACCTCTTAGGTAAGTATCCCCAGGGCTGAATGCATAAAAGTGGAGAGATACAGAGTAGGGCATAATTGGGTGAGCAGTGCTTACCACTATCTATGTGTGTGCTTCCAGATGCTGGCCACCATGTGGAGATGTCTGGGGGCGCGTACTTATAACCAGGAAGGGGAGTGACAGATCAGAGAGGCGCTTCCTAGGGCCTGCGAAGGACGCGTGTCTCATTCTACCATAGTGAGGAAGTAATCCGCCGTTCTGGGAATCGCGCATGCGCATATGGAAGGAAGGAGCGTGGTGGCCATCTTGGAAGAGGACCGAGAGAGGGAGGAAGCAGGAGCATGTGTTCTGCTGTATACAGGGTGGTGGCAGCCATCTTTAGTGGGGGCACTTTTTGCAAAACCAATTCTGGCATGTATATAGAAGCCAAGAGTCTAGCCCATATATACAATTAAAGATAATATGCCCTATTTAAATGCAATTGGGTTATTAATTAAAGTATGACCACCAGATCCAGAATAGATTGTGGAATATGATCACCAGATACAGGATACATAGTAAAACACTCTTAACAAGGCATTAAAGGCATACAGGGAAGGATACAGACAAATGTGACAAAAATAAATCAACGTCTGGGAGAAACCACAGTACTAATGGGACCATTGATTGTGCTTACCGGGTGTCTCCACCCGATACTGGACGCCCACGGTCCTGAAAATTGAAATTAAGAAGGAAACGCTATTATACAAGTATATAGTAATTCTATATATACATATCTTTCAACTGTACCAATAATCTTTATTCGAAACCCCGGGTTGGAGGGTATTGAGGCTCTGAATCCACTTCATTCTCTGAGTACCAATTCTCTATCACTACCCCGTCTCAGGGGAGGGATCCAGTCAATTACCTGGAAACGTAGCTGGCTCACAGCATGTTGATATTTTATTAAATGCACTACAAGTGGGGACTCTAGTTTTTTGGTATATTGGATTTGTGTTGGCAGAGTAGTTTCTCCCACATACCCTAAGCCACATGGTAGAGATGAGCGAATCTATTCGCCACTTCATAGATTTGTTACGAATCCTCCATTTTTCCTACTCCGAAGCGAATCCGGATTTATTTAGATTTACTTCTAGAGATGAGCGAACATGCTCGTCCGAGCTTGATGCTCGTTCGAGCATTAGGGTATTCGCATATGCTCGCTACTTGGACGAGCATATCGCGATCCTCGAGGAAATGGCAACTTCCTCTTCCTGCATGTTAGCCGCCTTTTTTCAGCCAATCAACATGCAGGAGAGTCTTTGGTACCTCCTAGCATCACGTGGGGCCCCTACAAGTCGATAGCAGGGATTGGCTGGCCAGATCAGATGACCTGGGAATATAAGAATCTGGTCCCGCGCTGCTCGCGTCATACGCCGTCTTCATGAGATTAGGGATAGAGCTGCTGTCTGTCAGGGAGAGTGTTAGGGCCTGAATTTAGATGTTGGGTAGGCAGGAATCACCGCCATCTTGGCTGCACACTGTACACAGTGACTGGTGGCAGAAGGGACAGCACGTGGTCCACACAGACCCAAAATAAATTGCCCAAAGTACTCATTTTTGCTGCTGCTGTACCTTGGCTTGCTGAGATCTGTAGTGCAGTCTAGAGAATACGTTTTTCTGTCATTTCAATACACTACAGTCCAGTGAACAATTATGTAGTGTACTGTACAGTAGCGTCAGTCAAGGGAATACGTTTTTCTGTCATTTCTATACACTACAGTCCAGTGAACAATTATGTAGTGTGCTGTACAGTAGCGTCATTCTAGGGAATACGTTTTTCTGTCATTTCTATACATTACAGTCCAGTGAACAATTATGTAGTGTGCTGTACAGTAGCGTCAGTCTATGGAATACGTTTTTTTATATATCCTACAGTGCAGTGAAAAATTAAGTGGTTTGCGGTGCAATAGCCGCTGTCTAAAGACTACGTTTTTCCTCTCAGTTATATATTATACAGTGCAGTGAAAAATTCTGTCGTGTGCTGCACACTAGCCGGAGTGTAGAAAATATAAGCTTTTCCTCTCAGTTATATATTATACAGTGCAGTGAAAAATTGAGTGGATTGCGGTACAATAGCCGCCGTCTAAAGACAACATTTTTTCTCTCAGTTATATATCATACAGTGCAGTGAACATACAAAATGTTGAACCCAAGGGCTAAGGGTCGAGGACAAAAGCGTGGACGGGGGCGTTCAAGTAGTGTAGGGGGCAGAGGCCGTGGTCCTGGGCAGGTTGACACAGTACATGGTGATGAGGGAGCAGTGGAACGCCGCAGAGTTTCGCTCCTTAGCTTCATCTCGCAACTTACTGGTTCACGTTGTACACCACTATTGAAACCACAACAGTGCGAACAGGTGATGACGTGGATAGCGGACAATGCGTCCAGTAATTTATCCACCACCCAGTCTTCCACGCAGTCCACCCATGCTAGCCAAGGGAGTAAACCTCTGTCTCCTCCAGCTCAACCTCCTTCCCCCCAGCCTGCCCCCCTCCACGGAAAGTATGGATTCAGATCAGTCATACTCACAGGAACTCTTTTCAGGACCCTACCTAGAGATACAAACCACTGCTCAACAGCAACCTGAGCAGTTGCTCTGTTCCGATGCCCAAAATTTAGAACTTTCACAGTCTGTGGGTGATGAGAGTGTGGACTTAGTGCAAGTAGTGCGTGAAGAGGTGTCGGATGATGATGATGATGCTGATGATGAGACACGGTTGTCAGACAGTGCCGTTGTTGTCAGGGCAGTAAGTCCGAGGGGGGAGCAGAGTGAGGAATTGGAGGAAGAGCTGGTGGATGATGAGGTGACTGACCCGAGCTGGGTTGGTAATCCAACTCAAGACAGTGAAATGGGGGAAGAAGATACGTCGCTTGATAGCCAGAGCACCCTCCGGTCTGTTTCTTAGCGCGTATTGGAGGAGGGGGATGAGGATGAGGAGGAAGAGGAGGAGAATGTTGGCGAGACAGAAGAGGGTACCAATGCTCAGTCCTTCTTAACTCTTGAGTGTGTATGGGCTGAAGAGGAGGAGTTGGAGGAGGAGGAGGAGGAAATGGAGAGTCAGGCCAGTGAGGAGAGGGAATTCTTGCGTGTTGGGACTCTGGCGCACATGGCAGACTTCATCTTAGGCTGCCTATCCCGTGACCCTCGCGTTAGAAGCATTTTTTCAGACACCGATTACTGGGTGTTCACTCTCCTGGACCCACGGTACAAGCAGAACCTTTCCACTCTCATCCCTGTAGAGGAAAGGAGTATGAGAGTGAATCAATATCAACAGGCCCTGGTGCACAAGCTGAAACAATCCTTCCCATATGACGCTGCTAGCCGCAGAGGGCGTGGTTCTGTGGGCCAAGTAGCGGGGGAGAGGAGGCGAGCAGGCAGCTTGTCCAGCACTGGCAGGGGAACGCTCTCCAAGGCCTTTGCCAGTTTTATGTCACCCCAGCAAGACACTGTCACCTGTCCCCAGTCTAGGCAGAGTAGGGGGGAGCTGTACAGAAAAATGGTGAGGGAGTACCTAGCTGACCATACCAACGTCCTGCGTGATCACTCTGCTCCATACAACTACTGGGTTTCAAAGCTGGACACGTGGCCTGAACTGGCGCTGTACGCCTTGGAGGTGCTGGCCTGCCCTGCCGCTAGCGTGCTGTCAGAGCGGGTATTCAGTGCAGCTGGTGGCGTCATCACCGATAAGCGTACAACTGACAGCGCTGACAGGCTGACGCTTATTAAAATGAACAAAGCCTGGATTTCACCGGAATTCAAATCTCCTCCGGGGGAAAGCAGCTAAAGAATAAGATTCCTTATGTATCCGATTCCCCTCCTCTACTCCTCCTCCTCCACCTCCTTCTCTTCATTGCCAAACGCTGACCCAAAAGGGAATTTTTTAGAGGGCCAACTGGCACTCTTTTAAGACAATGTTTCCGGAGGGCCACCTACAGGCCCTGTCTCCAAACAATTTTTCAGGAGCGTCAACTACAGACACTCTAAAACAATTTTTCAGGAGCGTCAACTACAGACACTCTAAAACAATTTTTCAGGAGCGTCAACTACAGACACTCCAAAACAATTTTTCAGGATCGTCAACCACAGACACTAAAAAAATTTTTTTTCGGAGGGTCGACTTCAGACACTCCAAAAATATTTTTTTGGGAGGCTCACCTACAGCCATTTGACTGCAATCTCAGTCAGACAAAGACATTGGTGGTGTCACCGCCATGCAGTGTCAGGCTAAATTTTTAGGTGGTTCACCTGCTACCTCAGTCTAACTCGATCACTCTGTTGTCACCGCCGCCATACAGGGTCACGCTAAATTTTAATGTGCTTCGCCTGCTCCTGCAGTGTAACTCGGTCACTCTGTAGTCACAGCCATACAGGGCCATGATAAATTTTTATGTGCTTTGCCTGCTCTCGCAGTGTAACTCGGTCACTCTGTTGTCACAGCCATACAGGGTCACGCTAAATTTTTATGTGCTTCGCCTGCTCCCGCAGTGTAACTCGGTCACTCTGTAGTCACAGCCATACAGGGCCACAATAAATTTTTATGGTCTGGGTGAGCACAATTGCCTTGAGGGTCACCACCAGGCTGTTGCCCGAGAATTTGGGGTAATGGTGGGATTAGTCAGCCTCAGAGGCATCCATGCATGCTGCCCCTGCTGTTTCCTGTCCATTTCCGTGGTGTTTCCATCATTTTCTGAGGTTTCCAGGTTTTCATCCAGCCTTCCCTAGGCAGAGCCTTGGTCTCCTGCAAAAAATGCTCGACTTCAATGGGGTTCGTTATTCGAAACGAGCACCCGGGCATCGGGAAAAATTCGACTTGAATAATGAGCACACGAACATTTTAATGCTCGCTCATCTCTATTTACTTCATATCATTCGTAAATGTTCTTAAAATTTTAAACGCTAACGTTACCTACGCTACGTATGCTACATACACTACGTACGCATTCCAGAAGCGGGAAAATGACAATACGCCCCCTCAAGAGCAGGAAAGTGAAAATACGCCCCCCCCCCCTCAGAAGCGGGAAAAACCAGCCCGGCCCACCGGGAACTAACTATCTGCACGTATAGGGAGTGAAGACTCCTCCCTCATTACTCTGCCCTCCTCTCCAGTTCAAGCCAGCGGTGAACAAAATACCACAGCATGGCGAAACAAAGTGGGGAGAGATGGTGTTTGGTAGCAAGTAGCATCCCATTGTGCCTGCATCAGTGACGGCCCACGCCCAGACCCTATGAGATTACACGAATGCGGTGGAGGACTGGGTCATCCAAGTACTGGACCATCCGAGGCCGTGAGACCCTACACTGGAACAGAGTAAGGGAACCGTCCTATGGTTTTCAGTGGAGCGAGGCTGTGGCGTCGTGGCGGACGATGAGGATGGCAAGGAGTACTTTGTGGGCCTCAGGTCTGTGAAACAGCCGTACCTGCCCCAACCCCGTCACACCCTATAAGTGGAGGATCAGGTGGAATATACCCCCATGGCATCCTTGAAAGGCCCCTTTGCTACCGGGGTTACCTTATTGTCTAAGCCCCTGGCACCTGCATCACCACCAGAAGTTTGGCTGGAGGAACCAGCAGGCGCAGGACGCGTGCGCTGTCTACAGGAGTCACCAGATGGCACCCTCCATTTCAGAGAGAAGCCACAGCCGGAGCCTCTGATCCCTGGATTGCCACCACCACCACCACAGTCTTTTCAGCTAGGTCATCTGATGACATCATCCTTTACGTCCACGGTGATCCAATACCAACTACCCTGGAAAATTAAAGGGAAAAAAGATACAATGCATTTTTTCAAATAAGCGTAGCATTAATACCAGAATACCTTCTATTACTATGGCATTGTTGTACTTGATTTGCTTTGCAGGGTGCTGTTGCATTGTATCTTTTTTCCCTTGTGTATTTAGCCATAGCAACGTGCATCTGCTCATTTATTTGGTGGTGCTGACTGACCCCCTTTTTCTTTGCAATTTGCATTGGAGGTGTGGCTACTCCATTTCAGTCGTGCACTCCTGACCAGCCTGTCTGCCCCAGAGTCTGATTTTAATTAGTGTAAGTATAAAGCTGTGCTTGCATGTTGGTATCTGCATTCAATGGAAGCCATTTTGGCATTGAAATGAAAGCACATGGAGCCTTCACTCCCTGAACTTTATAGTGATACATAACAGGTAGTATTTAGTGTTAGGTCCCGTCTTACAGAGATTGCCTTGACGTTTGGCAGACGGGCTCAGATAATTTTGTACAAAATGTATTTGCCAAGAATCTCAATTTCATATAAATTTTTTTTTTTTTTTTTATAAAAAAATTTTTTCCAAACTTTTTTTTACATTTTTTCAAATAAGAATACATAAAATACAACCGCACACTGCTGCCAGATAAAGCACAAAATGCCATAATGATATAGAGTATTCCAAAGCTCATGCTATGCTTGTTTGATAAATAGAGACTCTTGGCAAATATATTTTGTACAAAATTATCTGAGCCCATTCACCGGATCGTCAAGGTGGTCTCTGCAGAATGGGAACCTAACATTATGTCCTACCTGTTACGTGCCAGACTTGGCTTCCATATAATCAGGGGGTGTTTTGTTCCACATGCACGTAATGTCCACTTGCCTTTTGCCATTTCTGGTGCTTCAAAGGCCTCCCCTAGTTCAGGAGTGCAGACACTAACATGCATGCCGAATCACTCGGCTTTATAGTTGCACTGACTAAAAACAACCTGTGGGGCAAATGGGCTGGTCAGGAGTGCATGACCAAATGGAGTAGCCACACCTCCAGTACAAACTTGCAAAGGAAAAAAAGAGAAAATTTCAGTCAGCACATCCCAGAGTGCAGGTGCTGGTTGCTATGGCTAAATACATGTCAAAGGAGAATACATAAAATACAACCGCACACTGCTGCCAGATAAAGCACAAAATGCCATAATGATATAGAGTATTCCAAAGCTCATGCTATGCTTGTTTGATAAATAGAGACTCTTGGCAAATATATTTTGTACAAAATTATCTGAGCCCATTCACCGGATCGTCAAGGTGGTCTCTGCAGAATGGGAACCTAACACTATGTCCTACCTGTTACGTGCCAGACTTGGCTTCCATATAATCAGGGGGTGTTTTGTTCCACATGCACGTAATGTCCACTTGCCTTTTGCCATTTCTGGTGCTGGTTATTTTTTCAAATAAGCGTAGCATTAACACCAGAATACCTTCTATTACTATGGCATTGTTGTACTTGATTTGCTTTGCAGGGTGCTGTTGCATTGTATCTTTTTTCCCTTGTGTATTTTAGCATAGCAATAATGTTTTTATAGGTTCAGCAACGTTCAAGCACTTTAGCCCATTGTTTGTATTCTTTTTCAGGTACTGCAATGTGCCCTATTATGCACTTATTGTATGGTGTTTTTAGAAAACTATGCACTTAGCCGGATAGATAACAGTGAGCTCCTTACTTTTTTACCTCATATGGACTGCCTCTGAGGACTGTACACTGCGAAGATGGCAGCAGGTGTGTGGCATCAGGTGGTTGGCATAATCAGAACAGTGGCTGAAGCAGGTGGCCAGAAGAAATAGGTCTTTTTCCACAAAGTTTTGGTGTGGCACCCAGAATGATCTAGTCTGATGTATCAGGTACCGGTGTGTGGAAATCCTGGCTGATCCATGCCTGATTCATCTTTACAAAGGTTAGTCTCTCAATATTTTGTGTGTATGGTGAGAGTTCTCCCACCGCACTAAACACCCGCTCTGGTGCCACACTACTGGCCGGCAGGAAAGGATTGTCCTGGGCAGACTTGGACAGTTGCGGCCACAAATCAAAGTTGGCTGCCCAGTAGTCTAGGGGATCTTGGATCTGCTGTGGCAGGGTGCAGTCCAAGTATGCCACCACTTGCTGGTTCAGGTTCTGCTCCATGTCCTGCTGCTGGGTGGTTTCTTCAGTAGGCGGGTGAAGAAAAGTGCTCATTAGAGACTCCAGACTTAGGTTGCTGCTGATGGAGCTGGTGTTGCTCTTGCCTCCCCACCCCTCACCAGCAGTCATGGCAGTGGAGCGTGAGTGCAGAGGGTCCCCCCAGTCAGACCTTCATGAGGATGGTCAACTACATAGGATGCCTCGATGGTAGTTGAGTTTATCCTCCCTCTCAGCAGGTGGAAAAGGCTGCCAATTTGGACCAATACTGAGGGTTTAGCATGGTGGAGAGCCAGCAGTCATCCCTCTACCAAATGGTGATAATATAGCTGTCACTACACAAACAACTCAGCATGCATCTTGTCATTTGTGCAAGGGCCTCGGAGGGACTTCCTGCGATCATCTCCACTGCATACTGCCACGGTGTGTCAGGGCCATCTGTCTGGCTTTCCTCATCGCCCTCCAGCTTCTTCTGCTCCTCTCCTGTCACTTGTGCAGATAAACCACCCATTTCTGTATACATTGCTTGCACGTGAATGTCCTCCTCCTCTTCCTGTTCAGCCCCCACAGGGGTCCCCTGGCCAACCAGATTTATCAGCATCTGCTCTAGGACGGGAAAGAGTGGAATGACATCATTCATCCCGTAGTCCTGGCAACTGGCAAATAAAGTGGTCTCCTCAAAGGGCCTGAACAAACGGCAGGTGTCACGCATGAGCTGCCATTGTCTAATGTCTAAGATACATAGGGTGCTCCTGTCTGCCTGCATCATCAATAAATTGTTTATGGTCTTCCTCTGCTCATATAGTCGGTCCAACATGTAGAGGGTGGAGTTTCAATGGGTAGAAACATTGCATATGAGGCGATGTTAGGGAATGCTATTCTGCCTGTGCAGCTGAAGGAGGGCATCTTTTACAGGGTAAAAGTGGCTGAAGTGCATGCATAGATTCTTCATTTCATCATTTTCAGGATGTCTTGCAGTTGGATAGAAGACTTCAGGAACTGCTTAATAACCAGATTAACCCCTTCGCGCCCAGCGCCGTACATGTACGGCGCTGGGGCGATGTGGGCACATGACGCCCGCTCGCGGGTGCGGCGGGCGTCATGGCCGGCAAGTCTCTGCTGTTTCTAACAGCAGAGACTTGCCGCTACTTACCGCCATCGGCGGCGTCTTCCTGGGAGCCTAGATGCCGTGATCACACGTCACACATCACGGCATCTAGTTGCGTCTCAACCCGGAAGCATTCGCTTCCGGGTGGTGTACAGACACCCCGTGTGGCCAATCGGGGTGTCTATACACCATATGAAAACTGTAATCCTCGCTGGTGAGGATTACAGTTTTCAAAGTGCAATTCTTATTCTGGCCACTAGATGGCAGGCCAGGATAAGAAATGAGCAATTCATGGATTTCTGAGTCTATAAAATCCATGATTGCTCATAAAGGAAAAAAAAAAAAGCCACAATATATCAGCCCATATTTGACCTTTCAAATTGTAAAAAAA
This sequence comes from Rhinella marina, assembly GCA_900303285.1. Lineage (NCBI taxonomy): Eukaryota > Metazoa > Chordata > Amphibia > Anura > Bufonidae > Rhinella > Rhinella marina. Next base: position 39,535 of record ONZH01027259.1, read on the forward strand.
AAAAAAAAAAAAAAAATGTTAAAAAATATATAAAAAATAAAAAAGATATAAAAGTTCAAATCACCCCCCTTTCCGTATAATTAAAAAATAAATACCTAAATAACAATAAATTTAGACATCATGGGTATCACCGTGACCTAAAACGCCCGTACTTTTAAAATATAAAAAAAAATTCCAATACGGCGAATTGTGTGGCGGAAAAAAGCGTCCAAATGGCGATTTGCCGTTTTTTGTCATTTTTTTTTTCTAAAAAAAATTAAATAAAAAGTGATCAAAAAGTCATACACACCCCAGAATGGTATCAATAAAAACTTCAGATCGTCCCGCAAAAAATGAGCCCCCATACAGCTCTGTACACATAAATACCAAAAAGTTATAGGGGTCAAGATTTGACAAGGAAAAAAAAAAAAAAAAGGGCAACTTTCTAATTATTTTATCACTATGAAAACGCAGGAAAAATTATACATATTAGGTATTGCCGGATTCGTACTGACCAGTAGAATGAAAGTAGTGGATCAGTTTTAATGCACATCGAACGCTGTAAATAAGAAACCCGTAGAACTGTAGCGGAATAGCGTTTTCTTTGCAATTTCACCCGGTTTGGAATTTTTTTCCCGCTTCCCACTACACCATATGCAATATTAAATGGTGGCGTTGGAAAGTACAACTTGTCCCGCAAAAAATAAGCCCTCATACAGCTATGTGAACGGAAAAATAAAAGAGTTATGGCTTTATGGCTGTTTGAAGGCAGGTAGCGCAAAACGAAAATGCATAACCGAAAAAACCTCCGGGCGCGAAAGGGTTAAAGACATGCACCATGCAGGGCGCAAGTGTCAGCCCTCCTTGTCGTAGCGCTGGATTACATAGAAACTCTGCCTGCCCCGACCTTGGAATCGCTATTTGGAACATGCAAGTACTCAGCCTGCCCTGACTAGTCAGACTGCACTTTTGCTTGTGTCATTGGTGCTTCTCACTGGTGTCTCGTCTCTGACCCCTGTGGGTCAGCAGCCATTTTCACTAGGACTACTACAGGAGGTAGAAGCCTCGTTGGTTCCTTGTAACAAAGTCTAGATCCCTGTACAAGGGTTTAATACCAAGGAATTATCATGACAAAACCCTTAGGTTTAGCCAAAAGCCAAACTGCTTAGTTGGGAAAGTGGGTCCACACCCAGTGTCGTAATAGTAAGCTTAGGGCATGGACCCCACTGACCTAGACCATAATAGCCTTACTGAATTATTGTGGGAATGACACAGCAATGGGAACACCAAGAGCAAATACTATCATACCTGTATTTTGTTAATACTCATCTGAATACCCTGACAACTAACACAGCAGTACTGTGTCCATCGTCAGCAGCTGCAAAGTCCCTGTCTGCAAGACAGACTGCTTCAGTCACAGGCTCTGGCCCTAATTTATCGGCTCCTCCTCGATATATTTGAGATTCTAAACTAGTGTAACCTGCACCGACAGCTCCAAGGTGGCATTTTGATGTCCCATCTCTGTGGAGAGGCTCTAGCCTGGATAAACCCTCTGTGGGAGCAAAATGATCCAGTTAAGTGTGATCATGGAGAACTTCCAGGGGGTCTGCTGCTGCCTCCTCTATTTTCCATTTACATCTGGGGCAGTCTTACTGTGGGCCAATACGCCATCCAGTTCAAAACCCTGGCCTCGGAATCCTCTGCTGCTGGGATTGTCATGATTATGACCGCATAGTCCTGAATTGGAAATCTGGTGAGATTTTACATTGGGGTCCTCCTGTATAGCTGGTCTGACGTTCTTCAGTACTACAGAACCTCCAAAGCCTGCCAGAGAGGCTTAACATAGTTTTGCTAACGTCATTGACAAAAAAGCAGCTGAATCCCTGCCACCTCATCGTCCTTATGAGTGCCTAGTTGATCTGCTGCTTGGCACCAGAGTATACGATCTGTCTCCTCATGAGACCCAAGCTATGGCGGATTACATCAAGGAGAATCTTGAAAGAGGTTTTATTCGCAAGTCTTCTTGTCCCGCAAGAGCTGGATTCGTCTTCATCAAGAAAAAAGATTGCTCATTCCGACCCTGTATTGACTATCGGGGCTTGAAATCCATTATTATTAAAAACAAATATCCATTACCCTTAATCCTGGAGCCGTTTGACTGCTTGTGTGGTGCATGTATCTTTACTTAGCTGGATCTGCACAAAGCTTAATTAGAGATTAGCGAAGTTTCATTATGTTAAGTTTCAGAATTCATTATGTAGCACATCAAATCAGGTCCGTCCAGAATTCATTATGTAGCACATCAAATCAGGTCCATCCCGGCCTGCGGTTAAGCTTTAAGGAGAATATCCTATGTACATCACTGTGCAGTGCAGCAACATGCTGTCACGAGTAGACCTGCGTCTGGAATCAGACGTTCTGCACGGCTTTCGAAGTGACATCTTTGACAGGCCATTCCCTTTGTTTGTGTGCTCTTCCCCACACCTCTTCCCCTCAGCTGTTGCCGCTTGGCAATCAGCTTTCCCCTATTTACCCCTTCCTCTCCCAGTATCCCTTGCGGTTTATATTTTCTACTTGCTGGGTTGAGAGTGGTGTGGATCTCGGCTGAGATCCTGTTGCTGAGTTCGACTTAAGTTAAGTTTCTGTCTTCATTTGTTGTTTTCCTTTTGGAGTCTCCTGTTCCTCCTTATACTTGGAGGAACGGGTTTACTCTCTGGAGTCACTAGCCTGCAGGGGTTTCTAGGGTGTATTTATATTAGGTTCCTGTGTATGAACATTCCTACCTTCCAGGATTGTTCATACTGGTAGTCAGCCTAGGGCCTAGTCACAGGGTCCTCTGCAGGAGGTGACCGTCTCCCTGGTTTTGTGTGTCCCCATCCTCGTACGCTCGGTGTGGCTTTCCCCCCCACACCAGAGCGTGACATTATAAACCGCCAACTAACAAAAATTTATATCATTTTTGTGCTAACATGGATGCTATTGCTACACTGGCTGAACGGCTGCAGGGACTCAGCTTGGAGGTGGCTGACATCCGCAACCTGATTCAGAGGCCACAGGCTGGTGGTTCTGGGGGTGCTGAGTGTCAGGCCTGTTTGGAGCCTAAGGTCCCCCTCCCGGATAGATTTTCTGGGGAATGTGATAATTTTGTTCTATTTAGGGAGGCGTGCAAATTGTATTTCAGACTGCGTCCACATTCTTCTGGTAATGAGGAACAGAAGGTTGGTGTGGTCATCTCGCTGCTTAAAGGGGATGCGCAGTCATGGGCCTTTTCTCTGCCGGCCGGATCGCTGGCTCTCCGGTCAGTAGATGAATTTTTCAAGACCCTAGGGATTATCTATGATGACCCGGATCGTATCTCCCTGGCGGAGACCCAGATACGTAACCTTTGTCAGGGTGAGCGGCCGGTTGAGACTTATTGCTCTGAGTTTCGGAGGTGGGCGACCAATACTGAATGGAACGATCCGGCTTTACGTAGCCAATTCTGTCAAGGTTTGTCTGAAAGGCTGAAGGACGCTTTGGCCTTTCAGGAAACTCCTGTGTCTTTGGAGGCCGCTATGTCTCTTGCTGTGCGCATGGATAGGCGCCTGAGAGAGCGATCTAGGGGCCCCCGCTCTCAGGACGTACTATCTCATAGTGTACCGGCTTCCTATGACACTTTGGGTGAATATTCCCCTAGGTTGATGTCTGGGGATGAACCTATGCAATTAGGGGGAGCCACTCCTGTATCCACCCATAAACATCTTGGTAATAAAAAGGGAGTGTGTTTCTTCTGTGGTCAGAAAGGACATTTTATCAATGTATGTCCATGCTTCCTAGCTCTAAAAGAGAGAAAAGAAAAGGGGGCATTGAATCCTCATCTCACTCTTGGTGGGGTGGGTAGGGAGACTGAAGATGTGCATTTGTCTTCATCCTGTAGTACCCGTTTTCTCCTGACTGCCGAGGTGGCGCTAGAGTCAAAAGTTGTGAAAATTGAGGTGTTTATTGACAGCGGGGCAGGGGTGAACTTGATTGATGCTCAGTTTGTCCATATGCATGGATTGTCGCCAAGTTCTTTGGATAAGAGGATTTCTGTGTTCGCCATTGATTCTGCACCTCTCTCTCAGAAGTGCTTATCTCAGATGGTGCATGATATCAAATTAAGAGTGGGTGAATTTCATCAGGAGCTTATTTCATGTTTTGTGTTGGAAGGTCTTCCTGCTCCTGTGGTTTTGGGTTTACCGTGGTTAAGCAAACATAATCCGTCCATTGACTGGCATACTAGACAAATTGTGGATTGGGGCGATTATTGTGTTGACAATTGCCTTAATACATCTTTTTCTGCTTTAACCACTAGGACTCTTCCTTCTTTTATATCGGATTTTTCTGATGTATTTGCAGAAGGTGGATGTCAGGATTTACCCCCTCACCGGGAATACGATTGTCCTATCAATCTTATCCCTGGAGCAAAATTGCCCAAATCTAGACTGTATAACCTTTCTGGACCTGAGAGAACGGCCATGAAGGGATATATTGCTGAGAGTTTGGCCAAAGGACATATTAGGCCTTCCAAATCTCCGGTGGCAGCAGGGTTCTTTTTTGTGAAAAAAAAGGACGGAACCCTTAGGCCATGTCTGGATTTCCGTGAACTCAATAGGATTACTGTCCATGATCCATATCCCCTTCCTTTGATTCCTGACTTGTTCAACCAGATTGTGGATGCCAAGGTGTTCTCCAAGTTGGACTTAAGGGGGGCATATAATCTGGTCAGGATCAAAGAAGGGGATGAATGGAAGACTGCCTTTAACACTCCTGAGGGCCACTTTGAGAACCTGGTCATGCCTTTTGGGTTGACCAATGCTCCTGCTGTCTTCCAGCATTTTGTTAATGACATTTTTCATCATCTTGTGGGGAGGTTTGTAGTCGTGTATTTGGACGACATACTAATCTATTCTCCAGATATTGGGACACATCAGGATCATGTGAGGCAGGTGTTGCAAATCTTAAGAGATAACAAGTTGTATGCAAAATTAGAGAAATGTGCTTTTGCTGTACATGAGGTGCAATTCTTAGGATACCTGCTTTCATCTTCAGGTTTTCGTATGGATCCAGAGAAAGTCGGTGCGGTTCTGAACTGGGACCGACCTGAAAATCTGAAGGCTCTTATGCGATTTTTGGGGTTCACCAACTATTACCGAAAATTTATTAAGAACTATTCGACTATAGTTAAACCCTTAACTGACATGACTAAGAAAGGGACGGATGTCTCTGTGTGGTCTGATGCAGCGTTGCAAGCCTTCTCCGCTGTAAAGGAGTGCTTTTCTTCTGCCCCTATATTGGTGCAGCCAGATGTGTCACAACCTTTCATTGTGGAGGATGACGCATCCGATGTGGGGGTAGGAGCTGTGTTATCACAGGGCCCGTCACCTGGTAAATGGCGCCCATGTGCTTTTTTTTCGAAAAAACTCTCTGCGGCGGAGAGAAATTACGATGTGGGTAACAGAGAGTTACTGGCCATTAAGTTGGCTTTTGAGGAATGGCGTCATTGGTTGGAAGGGGCGATTCATCCAATCACGGTATTCACGGATCACAAAAATCTGGCTTACCTGGAGTCTGCTAGACGACTTAATCCGAGGCAGGCCAGATGGTCTTTGTTCTTTACCAGATTCAATTTCATTGTCACATACCGTCCTGGGGTTAAGAATGTGAAGGCAGATGCCTTGTCACGTAGTTTTCCCGGGGGTGGTGATTTTGAAGATCCGAGCCCTATATTGTCTGAAGGAGTGGTGATATCCGCTCTTTACCCTGATCTTGAGGCTAAAGTGTTTGAGGCCCAGGGAGATGCACCGGAGTCTTGCCCTCCTGGGAAGTTGTTTGTTCCTTCGGATTTGCGTCATAGGGTGTTTGAGGAGCATCATTCTTCGGTGCTTGCGGGACACCCTGGGAGTAAATCCACTGTCGACCTCATCTCTCGTAGATTCTGGTGGCCTGGGCTGCGTAAGTGTGTTGAGGAATATGTGTCAGCCTGTAGTGTCTGCGCACGCTCTAAGGTGACACATACCCGTCCCTCTGGACCCCTACTTCCATTACCCATCCCGTCCAGACCATGGACCCACCTATCCATGGACTTCATTACTGATCTGCCTGAGTCGTCTGGTAAGACAGTTATTCTGGTGGTTGTAGATCGTTTTAGTAAAATGGCGCACTTTATTGCATTACCCGGTCTCCCCAATGCTAAGACTCTTGCACAAGTGTTTGTTGACAACATTGTGAAACTTCATGGCATTCCCACTGACGTGGTCTCTGATCGTGGGACTCAGTTTGCGTCCAGATTCTGGAGGGCGTTCTGTACTCGGCTCGGGGTGCATCTGTCTTTTTCCTCTGCCTTTCATCCCCAGACGAATGGACAGACTGAGCGTACCAATCAGAATCTAGAGACTTACTTGAGATGTTTTGTCTCTGAGAACCAGGAGGAGTGGTCCTCGTTTTTGTCTCTGGCTGAGTTTGCCATAAATAATCGCAGACAGGACTCCACTGGTAAGTCACCATTTTTTGGTGCATATGGCTTTCACCCGCAGTTTGGCACATTTTCTGGTTCTGATACTTCTGGTATTCCTGAGGAAGAACGTTTTTCGTCATCATTGTCTTCCATATGGCGAAAAATTCAAAATAACTTGATAAATATGGGTAACAAGTACAAACGTGTGGCTGACAGGAGACACATGGATGGTCCGGACCTAAATGTGGGTGATTCTGTGTGGCTGTCTACTAGGAACATTAAGTTGAAAGTTCCTTCTTGGAAGTTGGGTCCAAGATTTATTGGCCCATATAAGATCACGGCCATTATTAATCCTGTAGCATTTCGTCTTGAACTTCCTCAGGCCCTGAAAATCCATAATGTGTTTCACAGATCTTTGTTGAAGAGGTATGTTGAACCTCTGGAGCCATCTCCCTTGCCACCCGTGCCTGTCTTGGTGGATGGTAATTTGGAATTTCAGATTGTCAAGATAATTGATTCTCGAGTTCTTCGGGGGACCCTTCAATATCTGGTTCATTGGAAGGGTTATGGTCCTGAGGAGAGGTCATGGGTACCGGCAGCTGACGTGAATGCCAGTCGTTTGGTGAAAGCCTTTCACAGGTGTCATCCTGAGAAAGTTGGTCCTGGGTGTCCGGAGGTCACCCGTAAAAGGGGGGGTAATGTCACGAGTAGACCTGCGTCTGGAATCAGACGTTCTGCACGGCTTTCGAAGTGACATCTTTGACAGGCCATTCCCTTTGTTTGTGTGCTCTTCCCCTCAGCTGTTGCCGCTTGGCAATCAGCTTTCCCCTATTTACCCCTTCCTCTCCCAGTATCCCTTGCGGTTTATATTTTCTACTTGCTGGGTTGAGAGTGGTGTGGATCTCGGCTGAGATCCTGTTGCTGAGTTCGACTTAAGTTAAGTTTCTGTCTTCATTTGTTGTTTTCCTTTTGGAGTCTCCTGTTCCTCCTTATACTTGGAGAAACGGGTTTACTCTCTGGAGTCACTAGCCTGCAGGGGTTTCTAGGGTGTATTTATATTAGGTTCCTGTGTATGAACATTCCTACCTTCCAGGATTGTTCATACTGGTAGTCAGCCTAGGGCCTAGTCACAGGGTCCTCTGCAGGAGGTGACCGTCTCCCTGGTTTTGTGTGTCCCCATCCCTCGTACGCTCGGTGTGGCTTTTCCCCCCACACCAGAGCGTGACACATGCATAGCTAGTCCTTTCTGGTAGCAAAAACGTTACTGTGCATCAGAATGACAAAAAGATCACATATATGGATGTGTGCATCATCGTGCAGGCCACCAACATTCCTATCTAACCCCTAGCTTAAAAAAAAAAAACACTGCGCACCCCAGGTCTCCCAATGGTGCAGGTGTCCCAATGAGTCTTTAGTGGAGCAAAAGACATGGAGACAGCACCAATAAAGTAGTGGGGGGAAAAAAGGTTCTTTTAATCCATGCATTTGAATCCCTTCTGTTAGCTGTAGAATGACTGTGGGTCACTCTTATTCTTAGTTCACACGTCACTTATTTGGTCAGTTATTCTCATCAGTTATTGCCAGCCCAAACCAAGTGCGGGTCAAAACCAAAGAACAGGTGCAGATGTATTCATGATACCTAATCCGGGAGTATGCTTGACTGAATTTGCCTCACAATCAGTGAAATAACTGACCAAATAAGAGAAGTGTGAACTCAGCCTTACAGAACAATGTTCGCATCAGCTTTAATTTATCTTTGTGGACTTAACCATGCAGTGACCACAGATTCAAGCAGTGGTCCCATGACAGTGGGGAGGGTGTCAGCAGCAAGACAGTGTTCACATCTCTATTTATTTTTCCGTTCTTATGATCCATCAGAAAAAAACAGGCCAAAAAAAGCAGATCCTGTAGATTGAGCATCCTGTACATTTGGTCAGCATTTGATCAGTATTGTTAAAGGGAGTCTGTCACCACGATTTTGACTATTAAGTTATTTATAGCACTGGATTCAGCTGACTATAAGCATCTCCAAAACGTTATTGTTATAGGGCATAAATGAAGATCTGATGTTAAAAATACCTTTTTTATCAACTGTCAATCTCTTTCTTAAGGAGCCCAAGGGGATGTGCCAGCGATGTTGGAGCCCGGCCACGGCGATTCAGTTGGAGCCCAGGACCGCCCACCTCATTAATATTCACTTCACTGCTTGAAGCAGTGAAGCTCCGGCACGGCTGTAATCCCGCGCAGGCGCAGTACATTAAGTGGTCTGCGCCGTGCGGGCTGCCGGCTAAAGCTTCACAGGATGTACTGCGCCTGCGCGGGATTACAGCCGTGCCGGAGCTTCACTGCTTCAAGCAGTGAAGTGAATATTAATGAGGTGGGCGGTCCTGGGCTCCAACTGAATCGCCGTGGCCGGGCTCCAACATCGCTGGCACATCCCCTTGGGCTCCTTAAGAAAGAGATTGACAGTTGATAAAAAAGGTATTTTTAACATCAGATCTTCATTTATGCACTATAACAATAACGTTTTGGAGATGCTTATAGTCAGCTGAATCCAGTGCTATAAATAACTTAATAGTCAAAATCGTGGTGACAGAATCCCTTTAAAGCAAAAACAGGAGTGGGTCCAAAATAGACATAACATGTAATGGAGATATTTGCATGTTTTCTGTGTTTTGGACCCAGCCCTTCTTTTAGCTTCCAAATCACAATCAAATCCTGATGTGAAATACTGACCGTGTGACAGGCTTTATGGACGCTCAAACGACAGGACTCTTTTTTTTTTTGTTTTGTTATTTTTCTGTTCTTCTGACAGATCAGGAGAATGGAAAAAAAATGGCAATGTCGACATGGTCAAACAGGGACACTAGTGGCCCTGTAACAGACTGGTGAGGGTGGCAACAGCATGGAGAGTCATAATAGTTGCCCTCTAACAGTGTGGGGAGGGTGGCAACAGCATGCAGAGTCACAATAGTGGCCCAGAAACAGAGTGGAGGGGGACAACATCAGTTGGAGTAACAGCACAACATGTAGCAGATCACAGTAGGAGCAGATGGCAGTAGAGGCAGCAGGCATCAGGTAGGTGACAGCATTAACAGCATCATAATAATGGCAGTAGTACGTTGGCAGAAGTAATAGGCCATTTCTCACAATGTGCAGGTGTGGCCGAACACTAACTCAGATCATTACTGCCAGAATGATCTAGTCTGTTGTATCAGGCGGCAGTATCTATAAAAACCTGCTTGATTAACGCCTAATTGATCTTTATGAAGGTTAATCTCTCAATGTTTTGTGTTGAAAGGCAAGTTCTCTTTGGGGTAACTATGCCCCTTTTGCACTAAACACTCACTCTGATGTCACACTACTGGTCAGGCAGGAAAGCTTGCCCAGGGATCTTGTATCTGGGGTGACAGTGTATGCCACCACCTGCTGGTTCAGATTCAGACTCAAGTTAAGTTGCTGCTGATGGAACTTCAGTTGCTGCTCATGGAACTGGTGGTGCTCCAACCCCCACCCCCTTTCAACAGCCATAGGAGTGGATAATGAGCTCAGAAGGTCCCCCTGGTTGGACCTTCGTGAAAAGGGGTGATGGCACAAGTAGGCAGCAACCAACCGACTACAAAGGATGTCTTAATAGTATGAATCTGGTGATACCTGATATGTATAGTTTTTAATGCGTTTTGATACTGATGTAATAATAAAAAACTTAGTTTTATTTTTTCGGCACCATATTCTGACCCCTATAACTTTTTTGTAATTATGTGTGAGGGCCCATTTATTGAGGGGCGATCTGTATTTTTCATTGATACCATTCTGTGTGCGAGCGTGTACGACTTTTGATAACTTTTTATTTATTTATTTTTTAGGGAAATGAAGCGACCAAAAATTGTGAATCGGCCATTTTGAGTTTTTTTTTTTTTTCAGTTTTGCCACTTGACGTATGGGGAAGATATTTTTATATCTTAGTAATATGGACAGTTTCAAACGTGGTGATCCCCATGATATGTATGTTTTTAGTTTTTTTTATTTTATTTTGGGGAATTTTTATATATTTTTTAATTTTTTTTAATTTTTAAAAACGTTATTTTGTTTTTGTTTTTTACACTTTTTTATAGTAAGCATAGGGAACTAGAACAAGCAATCATTAGATGCTATTCTCATAGACTCTAATGCATTAGCATTGGAGTCCATGAGAAAAGACAAGGGCTCCATGAGGAAAGACAAGGGCTTCATAGGAAATACTATGCAGCAGCTTCCTGTCACTGTCAATGACAGGGGCTGCTGCAAACACACTCTGGCTCCTCTGATCACCACACAGGGGAGCCGGAGCATTACCAGAAGTGCGCACTTCCCATATTTCATGCGCTCAGATGCAGTGTTAAATGTCCATGATCTGCATTATCGCCACTCGCAAATATGAGCCACGGGTGTCTGCTGTTTGAAACAGCAGGCACCACGTGGCTATGATGCCCGCTCCACTCTTTAAAGACCCGCCTGGTGCTGTATGAGTATGGCACTGGTCGGGAAGGGGTTAATGTAGAAAATGAAAATCAGACATTATACAGTATAGAAATGTCTTTATAACAAAGCTAGAAAAAGCCCCATACCTCACATGGATCCAGAGATATCCCAATTCATTGCTGCAATTGCTCTGCTAGATATATATTGAGCTGGTAGCTCAAAGGGAGTGTCCTTTCTGCTGCCGCTCAGTTGGTGTGTCATTTTTCTGCTCCCTATCAAAGCTTAGGAGGCAGTTGAAGAATAAAACTGAGCATGTGCAGCCAGCTCAGTGAGTTGGACAAAAAAATATGAAAACAAACAGCAGGTGGCGCTATACAGATACATTTTATTGAATAACTCTATATACTATACTAAAGTATATAGAGTTATTCTATAGTTATGGATATACTAAATTTTTAATTACATGCAAATACAAAAGTATTCAGATCCAGGTGCTGGTTTGAAAACTGTAGATTACCTTTTGTGGGACCACCCCTTCAAAGGGAACCTGTCATCACCGAAACACCCCCTGAACTAGAGTAAGTGTTGTATAGTTTAAGTGATGCTGAATCCGAATATGTAAGTTTTATCTTCATACTCGCTTACATTCCGACGCTGTGCTCCCACAAACTTGCAGTAAAATGCACTCACTGGACTCTTCTTTGAGTCCTCTCCATTATGTGAGTGAGCACTGGAGTCCAGTGAGTGCATTTTACTGCTGGTTTGTCAGAGCACAGCGTCAGAATGCACGTGAGTACGAAGATAAAAATTACATGTTCGGATTCAGCATCACTTACACTATACAACGCTTATTCTAGTTCAGGGGGTGTTTTGGAGAAGACAGGTTCCCTTTAAGTCCGAAGCCCAATTTTTCATTGTGTCTCTTTATGTGGAAATAGGAGTGAATGTCTTTGCTTATCCAAGCGATTCTTAAACTGTTTTCTTGTGAGCTATTGACAAAAATGGATTACTAACATAAAGTACATATTGTGTTTTAATTTATACAAAATTCCAAATTTAATAAATATTTAACAAAATTTGAAATTTTGAAAATATAGCTCACATAATACTTAATAATTATGATTTACCATGTGTCCACTTTATGTCGACATCATTGTTCAATCATACTTTTATTGTTAAAGGACTAAGTTTAGCAGCAATTCTACAAATTTTCAAGAAAATTTACAAACCCTCTTTTTTAGGGACCAATTAAGTTCTAAAGACGTATGAAGTGGCCTATATACTAGAAACCCCCAATATATCACATAAATCCCCATCACCCCCAATCATTTTAAAAACTGCATACCAAAAAAAGTATTCAAAATGGCATTCAGAGAGTTTTTTAACCCTTTAGGTATCTCACAGTAATTAAAGCGGTTGTCCCATCTCAGACAATGGGGTCATAACAATAGGATATGCCCCCATTGTCTTATATGTCCGGTTTCCACCACTGGCTCCCCGCTGCGCTTATAGAAATGAATGGGAGCACATTGCGCAAGCGCGGCCACCACTCCCATTCATTTCTATGGAGCCGACGGAAATAGCCGAGCCAGCGCTCGGCTATTTTCGGCGGCTGTGCATGCGCAGTGCACCCTCCTTCACTTTTGGGCCCCGTTATCGATATAGGTTAATTGTAATTTGTAATTTTTAATTCAAATAGATGTTTTTGGAACACATCAGGTGATAAAATGGAACTAATACTCCATAGTTATTACCCCAATTTTGCAATTTTTAGAGTGCAAAACTAGAGATTAAAATACTGGCCTCAGAACTGAAAGAGCACCTTGTGGACTTGGGGGCCTCAATTTTTTTATGAAATTTTTCAGATACCATTTTAGGTTGCAAAGGTTTTGAAGTGCTAAAACATGAAACAACGCCCAAATGACTCAATTTTGGAAACTACAGCTCTTAAGAAATATATATATATAGGGTGCAGTGAGCATTTTAAACCAACAGTTGTTTCAATTTATTAGAACTGGGTTATGAAAATAAAAAATTACATGTTCACAATAATATTGAGTTTTAGCAAGGTTAAACAGAAGAAAGGTCACCCCAAACATTTTTTTCAAGGGTGGCAATACTGTATATTTAGTTAAAACAGAAGGGGGGAATTCTGTCTTGGTGTAACTTTGAAATTTTCTACAGGAGGAGGAAGAAGACGGAACCTGATATTGAAACCTTTTCTTATGATGTTCAAAACCCACTGATTTGTGGTGATTCCTTCCCATTCTTTTAAGAAGAAGGATAATCTTCCTCCTACCTGTACAATGGCGTCATTGTTTGGATGACTCAGGATTTTTGGAAGAGAACAAGAAGCCTCTTCCTCTTCTGCCTCTTTGAGATTTTCCTCTTTCCGAACTTTTAGTCTGGGAAAAAACACCTTTTCTAGATTTACGAAAAGGATATCATATTTCCTTTTTCCTAACACTTTTGGAAAGCATTTTTTAGAATCTGATGCTTTATCAAGAATTTTCTCTAAATCCTCACCAAATAGGAGGTTACCATGGAATAGAAGGCTACATAGCTTCATTTTGGAGCTGACATCCCCTGTCCAAGATTTTAACCATTCTAGCCGCAACAGAAAGCCCTGAGGTTTTGGCCACCATCCTAACCGATTCCGCTGTAGCGTCTGATAGAAAATCTACAGCTTTGATAAGCAGGGGAAAGGAGTCTTTAATACAATCATAGGGAGTCTTATCCTTGAGAAGAGACTCTAATTGTTTTAACCATATTTTTAGAGATCAGGCTACTGACGTGGCTGCTAAATTAGGCTTAAAAAAGAGCAGATGCCGCATCCCAAGACTTTTTTAAGCAAGCATCAACCTTTATATCCATCGGATCCTTTAATTATCCCTTGTCTTCAAAAGGTAAAGAATTTACGCTCTTAACCAGTTTAGCTAATGAAACGTCAACTTTAAGTGGATTGATAAAGCAATCTATATCTTCTTCATTAAAAGGAAGTTGACGCTTCATAGTTCCAGGAACGAAGAGTTTCCGATCAGGAACCTTACATTCCCTTTTAATTAAAGAGTGCATATTCTTGTGTATGGGAAAAACCTGTTTCCTACGTTGTTCTAAGCCACTGTACATTTCGTCCTGTACCGATCTCTGGACTTTTTCGTCAGTCAAATTCATGGTGGCCCTAACCGCCTTTATTAATTCCTTCGTATCCTCAGATGAGAAGACGAATCTTTTGAATTCTGTGTCAGATCCTGAAGAATCGTCAGAATCCTGGCTCTCCATATCTGAATCTGAATAAGAATCTGAGGAGGACTCATTAGAACTAATATTCTTAGTTTCTCTATGTCCCAGACTAGAGCTACTATGGCCAGCAGAGGAGAATTCCGCCATTGCGGCTTGCATCTCCTGTTTGATAACATCCTCAAGTTCATCTCTTATGGATGGTACGAGGTCTTTAGCAATATCTCACGTACATTTCTTACAAAGCTTTTTTGTACAAGACACTGGCAGTTTAACCCCACAAAACACACACTTCCTAATCTTAGGAGTGGATTTGGTTTTATGCACACTCTCTTCACACGTCATACGTAATAGAAAGGAGCGAGAGAGAGATAACATTAGCAGTCAGATAGGAACAAAAACTATAGCTTCACACAGGAAGCCACTTACTGCAGCCTGGCCCAAAGGAACCTCCATTGTAGCGCTTTTTTGTTCACTCATTTTTGAGCAATATTAAAACCTCAACAGAGCCCCTTAAATATGTTCCTACCTTCAGACCTCAGATCAGAGGGTGACTTCCGCCTTGATCCCGCGCCTTTTCCACCCCAAACGATATGCGTTCCACCGTGGAACGCATAGGCCGCATCCGGGCCTACTTCCGGTTCCGGAGGACGTGCGCTCCATCCTAGAACGCACGCCAGCGCTCCACGTTTCCGACACACAGATGCTGCCAGAGCCGAACGTATCGTATGGCAGCAGGGGCATCCAAAGTCGGAGGGACTCCATGAGTGTCCGGCTACTCACATGAGCACTCCACGAGACGGTGCGCATCAGGGGAGGAGGGAGCTGAATTAAAGGTACTGATGTTTCAGTAACAGGACGCCTATTACCCACCTAGGGTTTAGGCAGTCTCGGTTCCCCATGTGGAACACAGGCAATATAGTAAAAAAATAGACCCGCCACTGATTTATTTATTATAGCTTTTGTCAGTTTCAAAGTATTTCAGAAACCATCGTAGGTTTTTCTTTCTTTAACAGAAAGGTATCAACAATTTTGTCCATGTGGTATAAGCTCTGTTGGACTGAATATGTATCCTATATGCTAGGAGGCAGTGTGGATCAACTTTTTGTCATTTTACTAGAGATGAGCGAACATGCTCGTCCAAACTTGGTGCTTGTTCGAGCATTAGGGTACTCGTACGTGCTCGATACTTGGACGAGCATATCGAGATACTCGAGGAAATGGCATCTTCCTCTTCCTGCATGTTAGGTGCCTTTTTCTCAGCCAATCAACATGCAGGAGAGTCTTTGGTACCCCCCTAGCATCACGTGGAACCCCTACAAGTCGATAGCAGGGATTGGCTGGCCAGATCAGATGACCTGGGAATATAAGAATCTGGTCCCGCGCTGCTCGCCTCAGACGCCGCCTGGATGAGATTAGGGATAGAGCTGTTGTCTGTCAGGGACAGTGTTAGGGCCTCAATTTAGATTTTGGGTAGGCAGGAATCATCCACAAAGAACCCAACAGCCCTTCTAAGGGCTAGAAGCAACTTTTTTTTTTGGTGTTCTCCTGGCTGCTGGCTGGGACTTGGCTGCACACTGTGCACAGCGACTGGTGGCAGAAAGGGGACAGCACATGGTCCACACAGACCCCAATGAAATTGTCCAAAGTCCTCTCAGTACTCATTTTTGCTACTGCTGTACCTTGGCTTGCTGGGATCTGTAGTGCAGTCTAGGGAATACGATTTATCTCTCTCAGTTGTATATACTACAGTCCAGTGAACAATTGTGTGGTGTGCGGTACACCGCAGTCTAGAGAGTACGTTTTTCTCTCAGTTATATATACTACAGTGCACTGAAAAATTCTGTGGTGTGCGGTACAGTAGCCACAGTCTAGAAAATAAGTTTTTTCTCTCAGTTATATATACTACAGTCCAGTGAACAATTATGTGGTGTGCGGCACAGTAGCCGCAGTCTAAAGAGTACGTTTTTTCTCTCAGTTATATATACTACAGTGCAGTGAACAATTATGTGGTGTGCGGCACAGTAGCCGCAGTCTAAAGAGTATGTTTTTTCTCTCAGTTATATATTCTACAGTGCAGTGAACAATTATGTAGTGTGCGGCACAGTAGCCGCAGTCTAAAGAGTACGTTTTTTCTCTCAGTTATATATACTACTGTGCAATGTACAATTATGTGGCGTGAAGCACCGTAGCCGCAGTCTATTGTTGACACCAACAAGTGACCGAGTTAGTTGAGGTAGCAGGTGAGCCACCCAAACATGTAGCCTGACACAGCATGGAGGTGACACCCCCAATTGACCAAGTTACTTGACGTAGCCGGTGAGCCACCCAAAAATTTAGCCTGACACAGCATGGCGGTGAACCTAGAGTGACCAAGTTAGACTGAGGTAGCAGGTGAACCACATATAAATTTACCCTGACACAGCATGGCAGTGACAACAGAGTGACCAAGTTAGACCGAGGTAGCAGGTAAACCACATATAAATTTACCCTGACACAGCATGGCGGTGACATCACCAATGCCTTGGTCAGACTTAGATTGCAGTCAAATGGCTGTAGGTGAGCCTCCCAAAAATTAGTTTTGGAGTGTCTGTATTTGACCCTCCTAAAAAATAGTTTGTGACTGTCTGTAGTTGACCCTCCTAAAAAATTGTTTTTGAGTATCTGTAGTTGACGCTCCTAAAAAATTGATTGGAGAGAGGGCCTGTAGGTGGCCCTCCGTAAACATTGTTTGAAAAGAGCGCCAGTTGCCCCCTGAAAAATTGCCTGTTGGCTCAGTGTTTGTGTAAGAAGAGAAGGAGGAGGAGGAGGAGAGGAGAGGATACATAAAGAATCTTCATGTTTAGCTGCTTTCCCCCGGTGGAGATTTGAATTCTGGTTAAATCCAGGCTTTATTCATTTTAATAAGCATCAGCCTTTCAGCGCTGTCAGTTGACAGGCGTGTACGCTTATCAGTGATGATGTCACCAGCTGCACTGAAGACCTGCTCTGACAACACGCTAGCGGCAGGGCAGGCCAGCACCTCCAAGGCGTACAGTGCCAGTTCGGACCAAGTGTCCAGCTTTGCAACCCAGTAGTTGTATGGAGCAGAGTGATCACGCAGGATGTTGCTATGGTCAGCTAGGTACTCCCTCTCCATCTTTCTGAAAAGCTACCCCCTACTCTGCCTAGACTGTGGACGGGTGACATAGTCTTGCTGGGGTGCCATAAAACTAGCAAAGGCCTTGTAGAGTGTTCCCCTTCCAGTGCTTGACAAGCTACCTGCTCCCCTCCTCTCCCCCACTAGTTGGCCCACAGAACTACGTCCTCTGCCGCTAGCGGTATCAGATGGGAAGGACAGTTTCAGCTTGTGCACCAGGGCCTGTTGATATTGATTAACTCTCATACTCCTTTCCTCTACAGGAATGAGAGTGGAAAAGTTCTGCTTGTACCGGGGGTCCAGAAGGGTGAACACCCAGTAATCGGTGTTGGCAAAAATGCTTCGAACGCGAGGGTCACGGGAAAGGCAGCCTAACATGAAGTCAGCCATGTGCGTAAGAGTCCCAACATGCAAGAATTCCCTCTCCTTAATAGGCTGACTCTGCAGCCCATACATGCTCAACAGATAAGAAGGAATGAGCATTGGTACCCTCTTCAGTCTTGCCAACAGTCTCATCCTCTT
Organism: Rhinella marina; assembly: GCA_900303285.1. Lineage (NCBI taxonomy): Eukaryota > Metazoa > Chordata > Amphibia > Anura > Bufonidae > Rhinella > Rhinella marina. Next base: position 57,351 of record ONZH01027259.1, read on the forward strand.
CCTCCTCATCCTCCTCCTCCTCCTCCTTCCGCTCCTCCAATACGCGCTGAGAAACTGAGAAACAGACCTGAGGGTGCTCTGGCTATCAAGCAACATATCTTCTTCCCCCATCTCCTGTGACAAGCGTAAAGCCTCTGACTTCATACTGAGCAGTGAGTTTTTCAGCAGACAAAGCAGCGGGATGGTGACGCTGATAATGGCGGCATTGCCGCTGACCATCTGTGTTGACTCCTCAAAGTTGCTTAACACCTGACAGATATCAGATATCCACGTCCACTCCTCATTGTAGACTTGAGGAAGCTGACTAACCTGACTACCAGTTTTCGTGGAAGTTGTAATCTGGCAGTCTACCATCGCCCTGCGCTGCTGGTAAACCCTGGCTAACATGTGTAATGTGGAATTCCATTGCGTGGGCACGTCGCACAACAGTCGGTGAGCTGGCAGTTGTAAGCGCCGTTGCACTGCCCTGAGAGTGGCAGCATCTGTGGTCGACATGCCGAAATGCGCACAGATGCGTTGCACCTTGGTGAGCAAATCAGACAAATTGGGGTAGGTCTTGAGGAAACGCTGAACCACAAGATTGAACACGTGGGCCAGGCCGTGAGTTGCAGAGCTGCCACCAGGTTACGCCCGTTGTCACACACAACCAGCCTGGTTTGAGGTTCAGCGGCGCAAGCCAAAGATCGGTCTGCGCCGGTCAGCTCTTGGGCGGTGTGCCTTTTATCACCTAAGCTCAGCAGTTTGCTGCTGCGCCTAGAGCTACCGACTGAAAGCGCCGTTCCTCACGGATGGTAATTGAAAGGAGGAGGAGGGGTTGGAGGAAGAGGCATAATAAGCCTGAGAAACCGTGACCGAGGTAGACCCCCGCAATCCTTGGTGTGGGCAGCACATGAGCGGCCCCAGGGTCAGACTCGGTCCCAGCCTCCACCAGGTTAACCCAATGTACCGTCAGGGAGATATAGTCCCTGCCCGCCAGCACTTGTCCACGTGTCCGTGGTTAAGTGGACCTTCTCAGTAACTGCGTTGGTCAGGGCACGGATGATGTTCTCTGACACATGCTGGTGTAGGGCTGGGACGGCACATCGGGAAAAATAGTGGCGGCTGGGGACCAAGTACTGAGGGATAGCCACCGCCATCAGGTTGCGGAAAGCCTCAGTCTCTGCCAGTCTATAGGGCAGCATCTCCAGGCTCAGCAGTTTGGAGATGTGGACGTTTAGGGCTTGTGCATGTGGGTGGGCGGAATTGTATTTGCGCTTGCGCTCAAATGACAAATTGGTGGAGGGTGTGGAGGATTGTGGGGGTGAAGGGGTAGTTGTAGGACGGGAGGCGCTCGTGCCTGGTTCCTGGGCGGGGGGTTGACTCACAGAGCCAGCATGTGACACAGGGGAAGGAGCAGTGGTGTGACCCGCAGGAGGTGAACGGCCTTGGTTCCATTGAGTCGGGTGTTTAGCACTCATATGCCTGCGCATGATGGTAGTGGTTAGGCTGGTAGTGGTGGCTCCCCTGCTGATCCTGGTGTGTCACAGGTTGCACACCACAGTCTGTCGCTCATCCTCACTTTCTTTAAAGAACCTCCAGACTTGCAAACATCTAGGCCTCGGCATGGGAGCTTCACTCCGTGAAACAGTTGCTGATCTACTTGCTCTGGCCCTGCTTCTCCCTCTGTCCACTCCACTGCCTATTCCAACCTGTTCAACCTCAGAAGCACTGTCTTGACTAGGCTTACCATCCCAGCTCGGGTCAGTCAACTTATCATCCACCAGCTCTTCCTCCAATTCCTCACTCTGCTCCCCCCTCAGACTTACTGCCCTGACAACAACGTCACTGTCTGACAACCGTGTCTCATCATCATCATCATCATCTGACACCTCTTTACACACTACTTGCACTAAGTCCACACTCTCATCACCCACAGACTGCGAAAGTTCTAAATTTTGGGCATCGGGACCGAGCAACTGCTCCGATTGCTGCTGAGCAGTGGTTTGTGACTCTGGGAAGGGTCCTGAAAAGAGTTCCTGGGAGTATGCCGGATCTGAATCCATATTTTCCGTGGGGGGCCAGGCTGGGGGGAAGGAGGTTGAGCTAGAGGAGCCAGAGGTCTACTCCCTTGGCTAGCGTGGGTGGACTGCGTGGAAGACTGGGTGGTGGATAAATTACTGAACACATTATCCGCTATCCACGTCATCACCTGTACGCACTGTTGTGGTTTCGGCCTCTGCCCCCCTACATCACTTGGACGCCCACGTCCTCGTCCCTTAGCCCTTGGGTTCAACATTTTGTGTATTCACTAAACTATAGAATTAATATCTGAGGCCAAAACCGTTTTCAGTAGACTGTAGAATTACTGAGGCCAAAAACGTATTCTCTAGACAGTGGCTAGTGTACCGCACACCACACAATTTTTCACTGGACTGTAGTATATTTAATTAAACAAAAAAAAAAACGTATTCTCTAGACTGCGGCTAGTGTACCGCACACCACACAATTTTTCACTGGACTGTATTAAATGTATCTGAGAGAAATAACATATTCTCTAGACTGCGGCTAGTGTACCGCACAACACAGAATTTTTCACTGGACTGTGTTAAATGGATCTGAGAGAAAACACATATTCTCTAGACTGCGGCTAGTGTACCGCACAACACACAATTTTTCACTGGACTGTAGTATATATAAGTGAGAGAAAAAACGTATTTTCTAGACTGCAGCTACTGTACCGCACACCACAGAATTGTTCACTGGACTGTAGTCACCGCCATGCTGTGTCAGGCTAAATTTTTGGGTGGTTCAGCTGCTATCTTAGTCTAACCAAGCCACTCTGGGGTTCACCGCCATGCTGTAAACTGCAATCTCAGTCTTAACAAGTCATCCTGGGGTTCACTCCCATGCTGTAAACTGCAATCTCAGTCAAACTTTGTAATTTAGGGGTTCACCACCAAGGTGTGCTAGACTACAATTTTAGCGGGTTCATCTGCAATCTCAGTCACAGACTGTCATTCAGGGGTGCACCACCATGCTTTTTTAAACCATTTATTTCTGAGGGTCACCTCCAGGCTCTCACCCACGATTTTTTGGAGGCTCGCCACTACCCTGTTGGCCAAAATTGTCTTGAGGGTCACCGGCGGCCTCTCCCCCACAACTTCAAGGAGGGTTACTACCAGGCGTTGGCACACAAACATTGTCTTGAGGGGCACTAAAAGGCTCTGCACCCACCCACGTGTGGAGACTTATAGGTGGGTGCAGTGTGCGTCTTAGCCCGTCTGGAATTAGGAAAGCTGGGCACTGTGCTAGGAGGCGTTTGTGTCTGCCGTGGACAGGGTGGGTGGGTGCGTGTTTGCCCGTCTGGGATGGGGAGAGCTTGGCACTGTGCTCTGAGAACTTTGTGTACGCTGTGGACTACTGGATGGGTGCGGGGAGGGAGACGCTTATGCCTGCGTCCTGGGGCGGGGCATAGGACAGCAGTGCCAGCATGGGCAGTGGTGTCACCTGCAGGCGGTGATTAACCTTCGTTGCACCTAGTTGGGTGCTTTACTAACATGTGATGGGCATGTGCCTTGCCCATCTTGGTCTGGGTCAGCACAATTGTCTTGAGGGTCACCACCAAGCTGTTGCCCAGAATTTGGCGTAATGGTACGATTAGACAGCCTCAGAGGCATCCATGCATGCTGCCCCTGCTGTTTCCTGTCCATTTCCGTGGTGTTTCCATCATTTTCTGAGGTTTCCAGGTTTTCACGCAACCTTCCCTGTGCAGAGCTTTGGTCCCCTGCAAAAAATGCTCGAGTCTACCCTTGACTTCAATGGGGTTCGTTATTCGAAACAAGCACATTTTAGTGCTCGCTCATCTCTACTTTTTGCATATTTTTTGTACACAAGTTGCCACCTACAGTACAGACCAAAAGTTTGGACACACCTTCTCATTCAAAGAGTTTTCTGTATTTTCACGACTATGAAAATTGTAGATTCACACTGAAGGCATCAAAACTATGAATTAACACATGTGAAATTATATACGTAACAAAAAAGTATATAACAACTGAAAATATATCTTATATTCTAGGTGCTTCAAAGTAGCCACCTTTTGCTTTGATTACTGCTTTGCACACTCTTGGCATTCTCTTGATGAGCTTCAAGAGGTAGTCACCTGAAATGGTTTTCACTTCACAGGTGTGCCCTGTCAGGTTTAATAAGTGGGATTTCTTGCCTTATAAATGGGGTTGGGACCATAAGTTGTGTTGGGCAGAAGTCAGGTGGATACACAGCTGATAGACCTACTGAATAGACTGTTAGAATTTGTATTATGGCAAGAAAAAAGCAGCTAAGTAAAGAAAAACGAGTGGCCATCATTACTTTAAGAAATGAAGGTCAGTCAGTCCGAAAAATTGGGAAAACTTTGAAAGTGTCCCCAAGTGCAGTCGCAAAAACCATTAAGCGCTTACAAAGAAACTGGCTCACATGAGGACCGCCCCAGGAAAGGAAGACCAAGAGTCACCTCTGCTGCGGAGGATAAGTTCATCCGAGTCACCAGCCTCAGAAATCGCAGGTTAACAGCAGCTCAGATTAGAGACCAGGTCAATGCCATACAGAGTTCTAGCAGCAGATACATCTCTCCAACAACTGTTAAGAGGAGACTGTGTGCAGCAGGCCTTCATGGTAAAATAGCTGCTAGGAAACCACTGCTAAGGACAGGCAACACGCAGAAGAGACTTGTTTGGGCTAAAGAACACAAGGAATGGACATTAGACCAGTGGAAATCTGTGCTTTGGTCTGATGAGTCCAAATTTGAGATCTTTGGTTCCAACCACTGTGTCTTTGTGCGACGCAGAAAAGGTGAACGGATGGACTCTACATGCCTGGTTCCCACCGTGAAGCATGGAGGAGGAGGTGTGATGGTGTGGGGGTGCTTTGCTGGGGACACTGTTGGGGATTTATTCAAAATTGAAGGCATACTGAACCAGCATGGCTACCACAGCATCTTGCAGCGGCATGCTATTCCATCCAGTTTGCGTTTAGTTGGACCATCATTTATTTATCAACAGGACAATGACCCCAAAACACCATTCTCGCATTGTATATCGGCTGTGCTTGGTATCATGATCAGCCCCATATAAGTGAAAGGGGATAAGCGCAATACCAAGCACAGCCACTATACAATATACGGCACTCCGCTTGGTGAGCAGGGAGAAGGCTGTTGCTGAATGACGGGGGTGCTGGCTGTTGTATCTCCACTGATCAGATACTGATGACCTATCCTGAGGATAGGTCATCAGTAGTAAACACCCAGAAAACCCCTTTAAATCTGAATTGAGGAATATCTTAATGGAAGCCATGCATATGGGCTTAATTTGTAAATCTGAATTTGCATTTTTGCTACTCCAGCATCATCAAATGGCATGTTTTCATAGCCTCTGGAAGAGTGGATCTATTCCTCTGGGTACAGGCAGTCTAACACAAAATATAAGTACCTATGTCGACCTGATTCTTAGGCTCTTTACTGTCCAAGACTCCATGGAGATCATCAAAAAACTAGATGGTCTCTATGTGGAGGAAGAAATTATGTTTGCTAGCCTGGACGTGGAGGCGCTATATAGCTCTATACCCCATGATCAGGGCTGTAGGGCAGCTGGTGTCTTATTAAAAGACAGGGCTGAACATTTTTGGCCACACAGTGACCAGGTGTTCCAGCTCTTCAAATTCATCTTAGAGCACAATGTTTTCATGTTCAACCACAAGATGTTAAACCAGCGCAGGGGGGTGGCAATGGGAGTCCCTGTGCCCCGTCTTATGCAAGCCTCAACATGAGTGGGAGGGAGAGGGAAATTGTGTTCGGAAAGGGGATACCGGAATGGGCACTCTTTGTCACCTTGTGTTTTCAATATATCAACAATGTGCTAATCTTCTGCAAGGGAGCGATTTTTCACTTCTGACTTTCCTTGATCTCACCATCTACAAAGAGGGATATGGCAAAATACGTACCTATTTTGGAAAAGCATGGCCATTAAAAGCCGGCAACTGTTGGGTAGTTGACATCATGAAGCTCTGAGGATGGGCATTCCAAAGGGCCAATATCTTTAGACAAGCCGCAATTGTTCCACAATGTCAGATTTTCAAATAGTGGCCAATGAGCTGAGATAGCCTGCATGTATCAATAAGGACTACCAGCACTCCTTGGGGAGCAATTGGGAGACATCCTTAATCCAAGACCCATGAGTAAAGGGGATTATCAAATTTGGGTTATAAGCACATACTATGCCTCCCATGAAGAAGTGAGGGACATGCTTGTGAGATATTGGGGTATTTTGAAGACAGGCCCAGATGCTAGACATCTGGTTGGTGATACTCCGGCTATAACATATTGTCCATAGCCATAACCTACAGGATAGACTAGTTCAATTTTAGGCACCTAAGCTATGTGCACAATAAAGATGACATGTCTATCACACGGGTCCAGCATGGGGCCAACCAGACTACTTCAGGTTAGGTGTAGAGATGAGCAGTTTTCAAAAATTTTATTCAATACAAATTTATTTGTGATGAGGCACATTAAAAATCAGCTATTTCCCAGCTTCAGAGGGCCTGTATATTGGTGTACAACATTGTGCATTGCAGAAACACGCATAGCTAGTCCGCTGTGGTAGTGAAACAGTTACTGTGCGTCAGTATGACAGACAGTTAACAGCTATCACTCTTAGAATCACTTTAGACTTCACTTATTTGGTCATTTATGGGGCCAAAACTGACCAAAAAACCAAGTGTGAACCCAGCCTTACAGATCAGTGTTAGCATCAGGTATAAAGAACCCTGCAATGGCCCAAGATTCTACTATAGAGTGACCCCCCCCAAAAAAAAAAATATATATATAGCTGGCTACTGCTATTGTTGTGTGTTGTTTCATACAAGGATATACACCAAAAGGACCAAAAACCACCATGCAAACATCAAAAAATCATACAAATAATCAAAAAACCTTTATTAGTACTTTACAATGATAATATTAAAATCGATCACAACAGCGGCATACATACATGACAAAAAAGGAAGTTATATTGGTCATGTAGTAAATGACTCCATATGTCATATGGGCTCAATGCATCTAATAAGGTGCCCAAACCTATCATCTAATCAAATGCGGTATATATAAATAAAGTGCATAGTGCAAGCCAAAAGAACTAGCATAAGTAACAGATATCACAAGACAATAGGAAAAAGGCAGCCATACATGTAAATCACAATTAGAATCAAATGTTACAGAAGCAAAACATAGCCCAAAATGAAAGTAAAACACAGACCTGTGTGCCTCCAACCCCAACGTACATTTCGCTAATGAGCTTCCTAGATTTCTACAGAACCTGTTCTGTTACACGCTGATACAAGTAGTGGCCCCATGACAGACTGGAGAGAGTAAACAGCAAAGAAAAATGTATGGCAGCACACCATTACACATGCAAACAATAGAACTAAGGATTAGGGATTATTCTGGATTAAAGTGGTAGATGGATACCTAACACTAACAGAACTGCCTCTCCAGGGCCTAACCTAAGCCTACAATGTTCAGGGCTATGTAGGAACCAGCTATATTTATACTCAGAAGCGCTGGGCAGATGGGCGGGGAGTGCTCAATCTAAAGAAGGGAGCTACCCTCCAAACATACTGCAAGAAAATTTAGACTACCACATTCATAGTCACAGGTGCACATCCATAAAGCTAGCATGCAGACAGTTAACAAAAACATATGGCAGCACACCATTACACATGCAAACAATAGAACTAAGGATTAGGGATTATTCTGGACTAAAGTGGTACAATACCTACTATACATGAAAAATTGAAGCTCTTTGTGCACATTTTTGATCAAACGTGTGTGGGGCCGGACTGGGACTGAAATTCAGCCCTGGCATTTTGAAATCAAAAAGGCCCACATGCCTCGACTTTTTAAAGTCACAGCCAACCCTTTTAGAGGCCCTAAAAATTATTAAAATATGATAATTTAATAAACGTAAACCACACCAAACAAGGTAAATAAACCGCCCCCTGCAGAGAGAGATGGAAAAGTTATATCTCTTGATATGGGTCTAGAACTCAGACCCGGACTGATCAAAACTTTTGATATGTCTTTGTGACATGTCAAAAGTCTTTCAGTTCATCAGTGGCCCTATTACACAGATTGATGTGTAAAGGTCCTTTTACACAGGCCGATTATCGGCCGAAAAAGCGTTCCTAGGAACGCTAGTGCCGATAATCGGCCCGTGTAAAAGTGGCCCTAATCAGCCGACGAACGAGCAAAACGCTTGTTCGTCGGCTGATTGGATCTTTTGGTTTGTACAAAAGATCCAATCTGTCGGGCGCACATCACCCTGTGTAAACAGGCGATGTGCGCCTGACAGTATGGAGCTTCCTGGCCGCACGAGTGATACAGCGATCACTCGTGCGCCCGGCGCTCGATTCATCGGGCCGTGTAAAGGCTCCCTGCATGAGCGCTGATCGGCGCTCGGGCAGGGAGACACATCGGCCCGTCTAAAAGGGCCTTAATAGTGCCCTTAGATGTTCAATGCATGTTTATTATATGTTTCTGGAGAACTACAACTCCCAACAGGTCCTGAAAGTTTATGATTGTCAGTGCATGCTGGGAGTTGTAGTTCACCGGGGGGGGGGGGGGGGCGTTTAATAACTTTATTTTTTACACTACAGCCAGTGAACCAATCTTCCCAGCCTCCCTGCTGGTTTTTCAGGTTTCTTTAATGTCTGTCCGTCTCACTAGCTGCTCCTCTTCCTGCTGTGTGAGCCTGACCCGTCGCTGTGTTGACTCACTGACTGGAGCTGTGAGCACGGCGGCGGGGCGGGACCTGCACAGCCAGGAAGGAGCCTCTAGCAGTGAGAAGCTACTTCTCCATTGGCTGCTGCGGGTGCCGGCTTTTGACCTCCTTCGGCCACCGTGAGGAGGTAAAGATGCGCCACGCAGCAGGGAGGGGTACAGGCGGCCCAGCGGGCGGCCGCAGCGGGCGGCAATAGGATTAAAGTGCGGCGTGCAGCTGCAGGTTCAGGGGGGAAGATCAGGGGCGTAGCTAAAGGCTCATGGGCCCTGGTGCAAGAGTTCAGCTCCAGGGTAAGGCTACATTCACACCACAGTTGTTTTTGCGGCCTCCGATCTGCATATTTTGCGGCTCAGATGCGGATCCATTCACTTCAATGAACACTGTGTGCTGTCCGCATCTGTATGTCCATTCCTATTTTTGTCCATTTTGTAGACAAGGATAGGCATCGTTACAGTGGATCTGCAAAAAAAAACGGATGCCATCCAGTGTAATACAGCACCTCATACCTCTTACATCCAGTATAATACAGCGCCCCATACCTCTTACATCCAGTATAATACAGCACCTCATACCTCTTACATCCATGGCAATACAGCGCCTCATACCTCTTACATCCAGTATAATACAGCGCCCCATACCTCTTACATCCAGTATAATACAGCGCCCCATACCTCTTACATGCAGTATAATACAGCGCCCCATACCTCTTACATCCAGTATAATACAGCGCCCCATACCTCGTACATACAGTGTAATACAGCACCTCATACCTCTTACATCCAGTATAATACAGCGCCCCATACCTCTTACATCCAGTATAATACAGCGCCCCATACCTCTTACATGCAGTATAATACAGCGCCCCATACCTCTTACATCCAGTATAATACAGCGCCCCATACCTCGTACATACAGTGTAATACAGCACCTCATACCTCTTACATCCAGTATAATACAGCGCCCCATACCTCTTACATCCAGTATAATACAGCACCTCATACCTCTTACATCCATGGCAATACAGCGCCTCATACCTCTTACATCCAGTATAATACAGCGCCCCATACCTTTTACATCCAGTATAATACAGCGCCCCATACCTCTTACATCCAGTATATTACAGCGCCTCATACCTCTTACATCCAGTATAATACAGCGCCCCATACCTCTTACATCCAGTATAATACAGCGCCCCATACCTCTTACATCCAGTATAATACAGCGCCCCATACCTCTTACATCCAGTATAATACAGCGCCCCATACCTCTTGCATCCAGTATAATACAGCCCCCCATACCTCTTACATCCAGTATAATACAGCCCATACCTCTTACATCCAGTATAATACAGCGCCCCATACCTCTTACATCCAGTGACGTCTCCTCTGATGTAGATCTTCTCCTTTCAGACCAGACGCCATTTTTCAGCCATTTCTCATCTCTGCAGTTGACAGAAAAAAATCTTAGTTTACTACTTTTCCATCATCCTACCACCCCCAGTACTCTGCCACTATTACCACACAGATAGTGCCCTTCAATAATTATTGGCACAGTGTCCTAAAATAACTGCGCCCAGCAAATAGTGTCCCTGACAGTAATAGTGTGAACATAACGTCCCCCAGAAATAACTGAGCTGATACTGTGCCAGGTGCCCCCCACAGTAATAGTGCCCCCAAAGTCCCAACTAATAATTCTCTGCCAGAGTCCACTTGTTAGTAACAGTACTAATGTCCCACTGTGCCCCAGAAGTAATAATGCTTCCAATGTGCCAGTAAGAAGTGCCCCACAATAATGTGCCAGTAAGAAGTGCCCCCATAGTGCCCCCCAATAATGTGCCAGAAGTGCCCCAAAAATTTCACCCAATAATGTGCCAGTAAGAAGTGCTCCCCACCCATAGATGCCCCCAAATTATGTGCCAGTAAGAAATGCCCCAATAATGCGCCAGAAGTTTCCCCCCAAAATCATGTGCCAGTAAGAAATTCCCCCAGTGCCCCCATGTGCCAGAAAAATGCCCCCAGTGCCAGTAAAAATGCCCCCAGTGCCCCCATGCCATAAATAAATGCCCCCAACTGCCAGTAAGAAATGCCCCCAGTGCCAGTAAGAAATGCCCCCCAGTGCCCCATGTGCCAGTAACAAATGCCCCCAGTGCCCCCATGTGCCAGTAAAAATGGCCCCAGTGCCTGCAATAATGCCCCCAGTGCCAGTAAAATGCCCCAGGTGCCAGTAAAAATGCCCCCAGTGCCCCATGTGCCAGTAAAAATGCCCCCAGTGCCAGTAAAAATGCCCCCAGTGCCCCCATGCCATAAATAAATGCCCCCAAGTGCTAGTAAGAAATGCCCCCCAGTGCCCCCATGTGCCAGTAAGAAATGCCCCCAGTGCCCTATGTGCCAGTAACAAATGCCCCCAGTACCCCCATGTGCCAGGAAAAAATGGCCCCAGTGCCTGTAATAATGCCCCCAGTGCCAGTAAAATGCCCCCAGTGCCAGTAAAAATGCCCCCAGTGCCCCATGTGCCAGTAAAAATGCCCCCAGTGCCAGTAAAAATGCCCCCAATGCCAGTAAAAATGCCCCCAGTGCCCCATTGTGCCAGTAAAAATGCCCCCAGTGCCCCCAATAGAGCTCCGGTCCATGCTACAATAAAAAAAAAATTAACACTTATACTTACTCCATGGTGCTGGCAGCGATGCGATGCAGGCCTCTTCCGGCCTGTGTCCCGCGCTGTCCGGCTCAAGCGGCACAATGACGTCATCGCGCCGTCTGAGCCGGCCTCTGATAGGCTGCAGGCCTAGTGCCTGCAGCCTATCAGAGGAACGGGCAGGGGAGACACCTCTCCCTCCCCTGCCCCGCAGTACAATACAGGCATACAGGTATTGCACTTTAATCCAGAATAATCCCTAATCCTTAGTTCCATTGTTTGCATGTGTAATGGTGTACCGCCATATGTTTTTGTTTGCTGTCTGCATGCTAGCTCTATAGATGTGCATCTGTGACTATGGATGTGCTAGTCTAAATTTTCTTGCAGAGTGGAGAGGTTGTCATCAGTAACTTTGTGTTGACGTCACTGTTTATTTTACCCTTCTTCTGATCCGTCACAAGAACAACCTGTGATGAACCGCTCCTCGCAGCCCCACCTGATGTCACTGTACGTCAAGATCACGTCGGTTTAATCACTGGTTACCAAGAGGTGACATTACTCCCTCCCTGGGAGCATGTAAGGTCAGCTTGGCACAATTTTACACTGACACCCCCTGTCCACACGGGCACAGGGAGGCATGGGGAGTGAGAGAGGGTGGCCTACGCAACCTCTTGCATGGCACAACACTTGTTCACAACCCTGACAAGGTGGGAGAGCCCTTTTATTGCCCCAGTGAAACAGAGCCCTGACATCCAGGTAGACTGCCACAAGTTCCTCGGCAGATATAAACCCCATCCATTAACAGGATTATTGTTGCAGGGTATGGTTACTGGGTGCAGCAGAGTCAGTTTAGATCAGACATTGTGGATGTCATGTACGGGAACCACCCTGTCACATGACCCGGGTGCGACTGCCAAGGGTCGATCTATTTCACGCACTCAATCTCTCACGCCCCTACACTCAGGCCTCAGATTGAGCCTCGATCACACCCCGACACAGCCTTTCATGCACCCCAACATGCTGCCACCATCTATGGTATTTAAATTAATACACCAATTAATTAAGGGCTCACAGAAAACCCCACAGTGCCCCACTCGCAAGCAGGCTCACAGCAGTACAGGCAACACTTCTAGCAAATACACGGTAACGCAAACCGCACTCATACACTTAGAAAAATGGAGGTTACTGGGCTCATTCAGGGTACAAGTCAAAACCTTTAAAGATGTGCTTTAACGTGCTAAAAAGTTACAGTACGTAGTTACAAAAAGTTACAAAAAATAAGACATACATAAACATGCACCAAAAAGTATAAAAATAAAAGGATAAAAAGTAGAAAGGTCCTACTCAACAGATTGTATGGTCAGAAGTCCTTCTGGTTCCGGGACAGGAAGAAAGTGGAACACAACCCAATTTTGATTGGATCCCCAAGCTGAGTTCCAGAAATGTTCCAAATCGTTCCAAATCGTTCATTTTTATCCCCATTGAGGAGAGGGTGGAGCTGAGATGAGCCTTCCTCCTATTCTGTCCCAGCCTTCTGGGATGGTCCTCATTACCTGTGCAAGTCCACCTCTCTTACTCAACTGGCTGACAAGAAATATTAATAAAACATGGCTTCCCATCCACACTAATGGATATTGGGGACTCGACATGTTTTAATAATGTATATTACCTCTGGCTGATCATTTTGATACCAGAAATGTCCGGTGTGGCTGTCCCAGAAGTTGAGATCCTGGTTATGTGGGAATGCTGGCTGTCAGCGATGGGATATTTAGACCCCCTACGATGCCCACATCACACGGAATCCAAAGATCATGATTATTAATACGTGAGGGTTACCGGAGATGAGTTATCACTTATGATCTATTTTTTCCCTTTCTGATACTGGATTTGAAAAGCAGTTGGCCCCATGCTATGAGGCTCCACGCTGTCTGGGGGTCTGCATTCCCAGGAGCCACCTTTCATTACCACTTGCAAAGGGCCAGTTTCTTAACATTCAGGTGATAAACTGATTTCCTCCAAGGGTAATGGGGATTCCAACTGCAGCCCAGACAGAGCGGCACATACGATTACAGAATAACATGGACATATATGAGATCACACGACAGGTATTAGACATACACAGATAATAAAAGTTATGAAAAATGTCCATTTCTCACAGTAGTGTAACAGGAACTGGGTTTATTGGAACATGCATGCAATAACTGAAGGTCACCTTACATGGTGGATGGCACACAAAGAAATCAGTGAGTTCACATCACGTGTACAGGAAATACATCATAGAAATGCAAGTGACTAGACTACAAGTGAGCATTAGAAACAGCGACATCTAGTGTCACAACAATAAACTGCAGTCTTTTTAGCAGAAGTCAATATAGCAATAGACTAAGCTATAGTTGTTGTATCTCTAACACCCCTTCTTCACAGCTAAGGCTTAGTCTGATAAACCCATCTTCTTTGTAAGCCTTGAGTGTCTTTCAGCGGTCAGGGGCTTTGTAAGGATATCTGCTGTCATATTCTCAGTCGGGCAATCATGTAACTCAAGAAGTTCCTGTTCTTGAAGATCCTTAAGAAAGTGGAACTTCACATCAATATGCTTGGTTCTCGAGTTAACTCTTTCCATCTGCGCAAGTGCAAGGCATCCTTGATTGTCCTTAAAGATTTTTGTTGGTCCGAACTGTGGTTGACCTAAGTCTGTTAACAGTTGTCTCAGCCCTATAACTTCTTGGCTTGCCTGCGCTGCTGCAACGTACTCTGCTTCAGTAGAAGATAGTGTAGCAGAGAGCTGCTTTCTGCTAGTCCAACTGATAGCACCTCCTGAAAGAAGAAATAAGTAGCCACTGGTAGATTTTCTATCACTGGTGTCTCCGGCCCAGTCAGCATCTACATATCCTGTTAGGGTGCTTTCATCACTCGCTGGTAACTTTAGCTTGTAGTGCAAAGTCCCTTTAAGATAGTGAATGATTCGCTTTACAGCATTCCAGTCTATCTGACTTGGCATTGAAACCATTCTGCATAGGATTCCAACAGTTGCTGCAATGTCGGGCCTTGTAGCAGTGGTAAGGTATAGAAATTTTCCTAGGCAGAGGACGCTGATTTGCCGGTGAACATGTCGGGTGGCAGTATATGTGTCTGAGTGTTGTTTTAGATCAGTAGCAGGTAGTTTACCCATTCAAAAGCAATGAGTGTGAACGAGTGGATATTAAAGGAATCATATGTACTGTAGATGTATCACTGTGAAGGAAACAAACAGTGACGCCACATATCTTAGATACTAAACTGAATTTAGGGTATCTATCAACTACTGAGATTTTTAAATAGTCACACAGTGTTTTTGTAGGTCACGTCTGTATAAGAAGTTGATTTAATGAGTATTAAAATAAAAGCTAAGTTTTAAAATTAACAGCACATGTCAGAAGACGTATTTATGGTAAAATGCAGTAGAAGTGGAGGATGTGAAGGCAGAGGAGGACATTGGCACAGGACTCATAGCTTGAGAACATAGAGGTGGCAGTGCCGTCACATGGCCAAGTTGCTGGGATGGCTGGGCAGGAATCACATTTACCCAGTAGGCTATAAAGGACATGAACTTGACCAGGGATGCCCAACCTGCGGCCCTCCATCTGTTGTTAAACTACAAATCCCAGCATGCCCTGATGTAGGCTGATAGCTATAGGCTGTCCTGGCATGCTGGGAGTTGTAGTTTTGCAACTGCTGGAGGGCCGCAGGTTGTGCATCCCTGTCCTTGACCATAGTCACAGCTCCACATGTCGGCGCTGCCGTGAACTTTAGCAGTCACAGACAGGCTCAAGGACTGTCCCACCTTCTGTTCAACATATGTGTGCAGGGCTGATACGGCTTTTTTTAATGACGGCATGGGACTCTCCACCTTGGTTCGGAACAAGCCATCAGTTCTCAGAAAGGTGCAGAGTCCACCACATGGAAAGGGAGGGACTGTAGTACCAGCAACTTGGCCAGCAGCATGTTCAGCTTCTGCGCCATTGGATGAGTGCACGTATACTGTTGACTTTTTTCAATCGCCTGGGAGATCGACTGCTGTAAAAACGCGTGATGAGTAGGAGGAGGAGCATCCAGACCAGTAGATGATGGGAAGGAAACACAGCTCCCTTCTACTGAGATGCTAGAGCCTAAGTTTCTGGGGATGTAGGCCACTGGGAGATGAAGCAGTTGTCGTGTCAGACTGCACCACTACATTACCATACGGTTTTTCCAGGCCACTTTATGGTGACACTGCATGTGTTGACACAAGGCTGTGGTGCCAACAATGGCACCCTGACCGCACTTTACCTTCTGCCCCCAGATTTGCCAAATTGCCATGCTGACGTCCTCCAACGACTTGATGAAAAATGCCTGAACCCGCAAGTATGCCCCCCCCCACTACTCCATGCTGACTGACTGCTGCCTCTGTTAACCCGTGCACTGCTAGGTGTTTCTGGACAGGTAGTCTCCTGTCCTGAGTAGCAGATGTTCTTCCCAGGGCACATTTAGATCCAGACCTCACACTGCTCTCACCCTCCTGACTCTCGGCCACGCTAGTGTGAGATGGAGAAACAGATTTCATTGTGTGATCTGTGTTCTTGTAAATGGTTAAATGATCTGGACTGACATTCTATTGTTTCGCCACAAGATGCCACCATTTTCTAAGCATAGCTAAAAAGGGATTAATCTAATGTTTAAAAAAAAAAAAAAAAAACCTCTCAGGGGTGACGTTACAAGCCTAGAAATGAAGTAAAGGATCTACCATCTTAGAGGTAAGCTGAGAGAGACACTGAGGACCTGTGTAAGGAGAATACCCATCAACATCCACATGTGGGAGCACCCTTCTGTGACCAGAGCTGCAGGAAAGTGAAGCTGATCGTATCCAAGACCCTGATCCTGTCCAGAAGAAGTAGGATTGCTGCCACAAACACTGATGAATGTTGAGTAGCAAAGCAACAAAGACTGTGGCTTGTTGGAGAAGCCTTTGTTCGATTCACAGTCACCGGCTGATGCAGAGCAGATCCGGGTCTGAGACCATGCCTGTAGTCAATAAGTTAGGGTTGATGTTAGGGCTCAGCGATTAATCGAATTAATTCGATTAATTCGCCAATTGAAAGCCTCACGATTTTATTTTTTAGGAAAATCGTGAACTCGATTTTCCTAAAATGGCGCCCACCAGATAAAATAAAAAAAATCTCTCCCCTGTCCTGCACCGTGGCTCCGCTCCGGTGTCCGGCGCTCCTCTTTTTCTCCGGGGCCGCGCTGCACTGTCCTGACCGCGTACAGCGTCAGGACGTAGTGCGCGCACTCTGACCTGACGCTGCACGCAGTCAGGTGACAGTGCAGCGCCGGGAGAAGAAGACTGAGGAGCGCCGGACCTGGAGCGGAGCCGCGGCGCAGGACAGGTAATGGATTTTTTTATTTTATTCTTATGGTGGCCTAGTGGGCTGTTCTGAGGGCTGAAGGGGGCACTACTGTGGGCTAATCTGAGGTTTCAAGGGGGCACTACTGTGGGCTGTTCTGAGGTCTGAAGGGGCACTACTGTGGGCTAATCTGAGGTCTCAAGGGGGCACTACTGTGGGCTAATCTGAGGTCTCAAGGGGGCACTACTGTGGGCTAATCTGAGGTCTCAAGGGGGCACTACTGTGGGCTGATCTGAGGTCTGAAGGGGGCACTACTGTGGGCTGATCTGAGGTCTGATGGGGGCACTGTGGATGATCTGAGGTCTGATGGGGCACAATGGGCTGATGTGGGGTCTGATGGGGCACAATGGGCTGATGTGGGGTCTGATGGGGCACAATGGGCTGATGTGGGGTCTGATGGGGTATAATGGACTGATCTGAGGTCTGATGGGACAATGGGCTGATGTGAGGTCTGATGGGGGTATAGTGGGCTGATGTGAGGTCTGGTGGGGGCACAGTGGGCTGATGTGAGGTCTGATGGGGGCACAATAGGCTTTTTTTTATATTTTTAATAACATAAGAAAATCGAGATTTAAATCGTGAATCGTCAAAAATTGAAAAAATAAATAAATAAAAAAAAAAAAAAAGATTTTTTTTTTGGGCCATATCGCCTGGCTCTAGTTTCTGTTTGTGTCAGCCACAAGGATTGTTAACTGTTCATTACAAGGACTTCACAGTTAAAGTTTCAGTTCACACAGGAGAGCTGATAGGCTTCACCACAAACTCAAGCCAGGCTGGCGCTTACTTAGAAGAAACACATGACCAGTTATTGGAGAAGGAATAGTATAGAGCAGTGGTGGCGAACCTATGGTACGGGTGCCAGAGGCGGCACTCGGAGCAATCTCTGTGGGCACCCGCACCCTGGAAAAAGTCTATGGTGTACTAATATGCCTTAGTCTTTTCCTGCCATTCATAAGCGCAGGGCACGCTATGAACAGCACAGGCAGCGCACTTAATGTAGGCAGGCTATTATAGATAAATGATAAAGTACATGGAAGATATACTATAGGACTGTAGTATTAGCAGTGTTGGCACTTTGCAATAAATAAGTGGGTTTTGGGTTTCAGTTTGGGCACTCGGTCTGTAAAAGGTTCACCATCACTGGTATAGAGTATAATAAGAATGTAAGCCGTTGTGCTGTACCGCAGGCTAGCCCACACCACGCACCCAAACAGTCGTTCTTGATTTTTAGGGTAATAACAGGTAAGGCGTGGCTGTTTTATTTTAGCCCAGTAATTGTGTGTTACCAGCACTTATGTTCATGCTCATTACCATTCTTAAGTAAAGTACTGTTTTGGCAAAAACTGGTTTTGGAATTGTTTTCCTCAACCCACCCCCCTACACTAGCAACCTGCTGGCTCAGCCACCACCTGATGCGCAAGCTGCCACCCTCATTTTCTGATGATGAAGTCCCCTCTTCACCCAGCTCACATGTGCGATCGGCTATATCATCAAGATAATTTTATGGGCCAGTTTGTAGAAGATCCTACTAGAGGTGATGCTCTATTGGATCCAGTAATTTCTAACAATGCAGAACTTGTGAGAAATGTCACTGTCCATGAAAACCTTGGTAACAGTGACCACAATATAATTATATTACAACTTAAAGTGAACCTGTCACCTAAAAAACGCCTCCCAAGCTGCCAGCATTAGCATAAAGCAGCCAGCAGTTTGTTTCTAAAGATCCTTTTCTTCCTCCGACCAGATGCACCAAAATCTTGAAAAATAAACTTTAATCCCCTGCATGTGCTGTGTGACAGCGGCCTCCTTGCTTCGAGTCAGCATAACCACGCCTTCTTTCCCTGCCCCTTTGCCTCTGATTGAAAGCCGATAGCTTTCGGCTGTTCAGCAAAGCCAGCATAAGACTCACTCTTGAGCCTGACGTCTCTGTTCCCGCACCTCTACTCCAGTGAACATCTCCCAGAAGTCTGCAAAAGCCAGCGGGCACATGCGCGGGAATAGAGATGCGCGAGACTTCGGCCGGCTTTTCTGAACGGCTGAAAACTATCGGCTGTCAATCAGAGGTGAAAGGGGGCGTGGTTATGCTGACTCGAAGCAAGGAGGCCGCTGCCCCCTTGACTTCAGACTCTGCTGTTACACAACACATGCAAGGGATTAAAGCTTATTTTTCAAGATTTTGGTGCATCTGGCCAGAGGAAGAAAAGGATCTTTAGAAACAAACTGCTGGCTGCTTTAAGGTAATGCTGGCAGCTTGGGAGGCGTTTTTTAGGTGACAGTTTCCCTTTAACTGTAAAAAACAAACTCAGGTCAGTAGGGCAAAAACACTTAATTTTAAAAAGGCAAATTTCCCAGAGTTGAGCTCTGCACTTCAGGACATAGACTGGGAGCAACTGTTGTCACATAATGACACTAATGCTAAATGGGAGTGATTTAAATCTACTTTGGATAAGTATATTGTTAAATACATTCCTAGAAGTAACAAGTACAAGCGAATAAAATTAAACCCCACATGGCTTACAAAGAATGTAAAAAGTGCAATAAATGACAAAAAGAGGGCCTTTAAGAAATACAAACCGGAGGAGACAGCTATAGCCTTCAAAAAGTATAACAACAAAATAAATTATGAAAGGGGGTAATACTGTAAAATCAGCGAAAATACAGAATGAAATACAGGTGGCCAAAGAAAGTAAGAACAACCCCAAAACATTCTTCAAATACATAAATGCAAAAAAACCAAGGTCAGAACATGTAGGGTCCCTAAATGATGGTAACAAGGTTAGGTCACTGGGGACCGAGAGAAGGCAGAGCTCCTAAATGGGTTTTTTAGCTCTGTATATACAAAAGAAGAAAGGGCATCTCATGAGGGTGGTACCACTGGTGGAAATACCTCAAATAACATACTTACCTGGCAGACTGTAACTATGTTCCTTAATATGCTAAAGAAATTAAAGGTGAACAATGCCCCAGGTCCAGATGAATTACACCCTAGAGTTCTAGAGGAGCTCAGTTCAGTTATTGCTTTGTCTCTGTTCATAATATTTACAGATTCTTTAATGACATTGAGACCAAGAGACTGGCGAAAGGCGAATGTGGTGCCCATTTTCAAAAAGGGTGCTAGGTCTTCACCAGGAAATTATAGACCAGTAAGCTTAACATCCATAGTGGGAAAAATGTTTGAGGGCTTTCTACGGGACTACATACAGGATTATGTAACTGTCAATAATGTAATAAGTGATAGCCAACATGGTTTTACTAAGAACAGACGCTGTCAAACTAACCTGATTTGTTTTTATGAGGAGGTGAGTAGAAGCCTGGACAGAGGAAAGGCTGTCAATATTGTGTTTTTGGACTTTGCAAAGGCGTTTGACACTGTCCCTCATGGACAACTAATGGGTAAATTGAGGTCTATTGGTTTAGAAAATATAATTTGTAATTGGATTGAAAATTGGCTTCATGATTGTATCCAAAGAGTTGTGGTCAATTATTCCTACTCTGAATGGTCCCCGGTTATAAGTGGTGTTCCCCAAGGTTCTGTGCTGGGTCCGCTATTATTTAACTTATTCATTAATGACATAGAGGATGAGATTAATAGTGCTGTTTCTATTTTTGCAGATGACATCAAACTTTGTAATACAGTCCAGTCTATGGAAGATGGTAATAAGTTACAAGCTGACTTGGACAAACTTAGTGTTTGGGCCTCCACTTGTCAAATGAGGTTCAATATAGATAAATTTTAAGTTATGCACTTGGGGGCGAATAATCTGCATGCAGCTTGTGTCCTAGGGGGAGTAAAACTGGGAGAGTCACTTGTTGAGAAGGATCTGTGTGTATTAGTAGATCATAGACTAAGTAACAGCATGCAGTGCCAGTCAGCTGCCTCTAAGGCCAACAGAATTTTGTCTTGTATTAAAAGAAGTATGGACTCGCGGGACAGGGATGTAATATTGCCACTATACAAAGCGTTGGTGCGGCCTCAACTGGAATATGCAGTTCAGTTCTGGGCACCAGTCCATAAAAAAGGATGCCCTGGAGTTGGAAAAAGTACAGGGGAGAGCCACTAAACTCATAAAGGGCCTGGAAGATCTTAGTTATGAGCAAAGATTAAATTAACTGAATTTGTTTAGCCTTGAAAAAAGACGTCTAAGGGGGCACATGATTAACCTGTACAAATATATAAATGGACCATACAAAAAATATCAAGGGAAGCTATTCTGTGTTAAATCCCCTCAAAAAACAAGAGGCCACTCCCTACAACTGGAGAAAAAAAGATTCTGTCATAAGAGACGACAAGCATTCTTTACAGTAAGGTTTGTGAATCTCTGGAATAGCCTGCCGCAGGAGCTGGTCAAAGCAAATACAGTAGATGGCTTCAAAAAGGGTTTAGATGACTTTTTAATTCAAAATAAAATTGAGGCTTATGACAATGTATAGAATTCTTGTTCTACTCACCCTTTTCCTTGGCCCAACCCCTTTTTAAAAAGAAGATGGACATTGATCCAGGGATCGATATAGCAGGATTACAGATTGGACTTGATTGGCTTGTGTCTTTTTTCAACCTTAACTATGTAACTATGTAATCATCCACTACTGTCTGTAGGTCTCTGATGTAACCCTCACCAGTCTCATGGCTACATGCCTGATCGCCTGCAAACATGCTCCCACGCGATTCTCATTGTCGCTACTTGCTCGCCTACCGGAGGAAATTCTCCTCCACATCTTGGTTGAGTAGTAGCTGCCAACTGTCCTCAATAAGATCATCCTCGCTGAAAAGCAGAGCAGAGCCGATGGAATACAATACTTCGACTTCTGGCTGATGTCAGTTGAGATGATGTTGAAGACTGAGTCAACCATTTAAGGACGGCTGGGTTGCTGGTTCAAACACATCTGCTGGATGACACTGGCAGCTCTGGCTGGTCGCTACAACTGATGTTACCATCCCCCTTCTTCTGCTGCTACTTCTGCCAGCTCCAGAAACATTTTTGCCACTGCCCGTTCCCTTAGAAAGGCCTGGCACATGTCTGTCAGACATATTGTACTCTAACAGTAACTGTAAGAAAGCAGCAGTGTCAGGGCGCAATTTCACCCCAGAAACAAGGATGAATGAATGTACTTATGTATAAAAGAATGTGAACACCCCAAAATATGTAGTATCAGGCTGCAATTACACCTCATTTACAAAATTAAGGATTAATGGATTTACTTGTTTTAAAGAATATGAACACCCTAAAATCTGTAGTATCAATCCAACATTTTACTCCAAAAACATAATTAAAGGGTTATTCCCATCTTAGACAATGTAGGCATATTGCTAGGCTATACCCCCTTTGTCTGATAGGTGCGGGTCCCACCTCTGGGACCCGACCTATATTGAGAACGGAGCGGGGAAATGAACGGAGGGTGCACCATGCATGCGCAGCCACCCTCCATTCATTTCTATGGGGCCTGCCGAAAATGGCCGAGTACTGGGTCGGCTATTTCCATCGGCTCCATAGAAATGAATGGGAGAGGTGGCCGCGCATGCACGGTGCACTCCCATTCATTTCTAAGGGAGCAGCAGGGAGCTGCGCCTGGTGGTGGCCGGACCCCAGGATACCCAGGGTCCTCCAGGCACAGCGCCGTTCTCGATATAGGTGTTGGTCCCAGCAGTGGGACCCGCACCTATCAGACAATGGGGGCATATCCTAGCGATATATGCCCAACTTGTCTATAATGGGAATACCTCTTTAAGGAGGATTGAATTATGTATAAAAGAATGTGAACTTTCTAAAATCTGTAGTATCTAGCCAGCAATTCCACCCCAATTACACAATCCAGGATTATCGGATTCAATTGTATATAAAAGAAAGTGAGCACCCTAAAATCTGTAGTATCAGGGCACAATTTCACCTTAATTACACAATTAAGGATTAACGGATTGAATTATGTAAAAAAAAAATAACGTGAACACCCCAATATTTGTAGTATCAGGCTGCAATTTCACCCCAAATACAAAATTGAGGATTGAATTATGTATAAAAGAACATGAACACCTTAAAATTTGTAGTATTAGACTGCAATTTCACCCCAATAATAGAATCAAGGATTAATATAATTACTTATTTATGAAAGAATGCAAACAGCCTAAAACCAGTGGTATTAGAATGCTTTTTAACCCCAATTAGTGCAGCAAGGTGTAATAGAATAGCTCCTGTTAGCCAAGCTTTACACTGTTCAATTGGCCCCTGTTCTCTTACCCATAGAAGGGTCAATGCCTCCCTATTATATCCCTATACTATCTCTAAGCTGTCCCTGAACTGCTCAAAAATAATATTTTGTGAATATGGTATTTCCTAATCACTGTCCCTAGTGCCTGTAACGTCTCTCCCTGCTCTAAGTTCACTGGAAAATGGTGGAGACCGGGCAGGATGAGGCGTTTTATTGGGCTGTGACATCAAAGGGACTTTTTATGTGCTCATTGGCAGGCTGCATGGCCTTTATGGGTGATCCCTCGTCCCCGGGCTTCTTATTTCCTCTTTCTAACATGTGCAGCAGCCATTTTAGGAAAAATATGATTCGTTACCACAACGCTCGAGAAAATTCGACTTCTTGATGAATCAAATTTTTCCTAAAATTCGGATTGAATTCCACTTTGTCAACTTCGATTCACTCAACACTAACTATTAACTTACCACTACATTTATAGTTTATGGGATAAAACATATTTAATAATAGCAAGGGACATGTCATGATATTAATGTATTTTGTAGTGAGCGAGCACCTCTGTGCTCGTATGCTCTGGCCGAGCACTAGGGGTTGCTACGTTAGTCAATGAGACGAAACCAGGCACCCCCCGCTCGGAAGAGGGGAGGGTGTCTGGTTAATAGAAAAAGGTCAGAATCGTGACTTCTCCTCTTTTACTCCTTTCACTCGTAAAAGTATGCTAATTAACTGAATTTGTACACATTAGCGTACAATGCGTAGCATTAGCATACAAATTTGTACGCATTAGCATACAAATTTGTACGCATTAGCATACAAATTCGTACGCATTAGCGTACAAATCAACATTACAGTGCGGGGAAGAGACTTGAGCATTGCGCTCAAGTACACTCGTGTTCGGCCGAACAACGAGCGGACCCGAGCGTAGGCATGCTCGGCCAAACAGCGAGTTCGGCCGAGCATGCTCGCTCAACACTAGTATTTTGTTATTTTATTGTTCAGTAGACAACTTATTTTATAATTTATTTGTGACTGAGAATTTTATCTAGATTTGGGTGTGCATACGATGTTATATTTTTTACTCTTCTGTTGCTTGTCCGCCTAACCTGTACTTGTGCCATGACATGACTTCACCAGTGCCTCATCCTTTGGTCCTTTTATAGATCAGGTTGTTATGGTCACGGCCATACCTATTATGTGTATTATGTTTCATTGTTTTACTAATTAAAGGGGTTGGCCACTTTCTGGCTACTTTTGACCAATGTATATGTAAAATGGCTATATGGCACTTACTAATATAGCCCTTGTTAATATTCTGTGCGATTTGCTTATTACATAAGCGATGACCCTTTGTTAAGCAAATTCTCTATGCTGTCTGCATAGAGATCCTGTCTATAAGATGGCTGCTGATGGAGGTTGATGTGACTATGCAAAAATAACTCTAGACATGGCACTCAGCCTTCTCAACTCAAATATACTGCATCTGCCATCTGTACTTACCCTGTTGAGAGTTTAGTGCAGATGTATGGTACTATAGTTGAATGGAGGAGACTGTGTGATTTTCCTGGTCACATGACCCTCCATCAGCAGCCATTTTATGGACAAGAACTCTGTGTGGACAGCACAAAAGACAACAAGGGAGAATATCTTTTGAAATAGAGAAAATGGTGCAGAATATCAACAGAGAACAGAAACTATATTAGTAAGTGCCATATAGTGATTTTACAAATACATTGGTCAGCAGTAGCCAGAAAATGGCTAACCACTTTAATCAATAAATGAGTGAATACAGGATGCATTTTTTTCTTTTTACCTTTTTGAAATTCCTACTTGAAGTCTAGTAAAATAGACTAGTCATCTAATGAAGTGTATTTTATTTGGTGGGCTTTGGTACATAGCAGGTCCAGAAGTCTTGAATCATAGAGCTCGATGGGGGAGAGAGGAAGATCACTAGCTCAGTAGTTCAGTGATAAGGCCAACAGATCGAGCAGAGCAGATCCCTGATGAATTGACTGTGAGACAGAGCAGTAGTTTGTAAATGTTGTGAAAGTGAAAGCTGTGCAGAAAATACTGTTCAAAGACCAACTGAAAAAATGTTTTTAACCTATAATGAGTAAAATGCAGTGATAAAACATTGCCCTCGAAGGTGTCCATAGCCTTTAAGGGTTACATCAGTCTGTAACAGCGGCTGCTGTGCGCTGCTGTTCCCCTGCTTACTGCCGCAGTCCCGGCCGCTGTGTTCAGCGATGATCTGCTGCCTGTGCTTCCTCATTAACTGCTGCAGTCCTGGACTCTGTCCTTGTAGGTACTGTTGTTCTGGGATCCGCTTCACAGTTTCTTTTTAACCCTAGTAACAGCATGCTTGCTGCTTTTTCCCTGCAGCACTTCCTTAAAGAGGACCTTTCACGGATTTTAATAACTGGAGATAAATACCTTGTGTCCTGGGGTACCCCCCGCTGATGCTGCCACCCTGCCTAGTTTTCTAAAATAGCGCTCCTGCGCTCCGCTGTGCCCCCCTGTAGTTTTCGCGCTCAGTATGTAAATACTGAGCATCGGTACAGGGAGGAGGAGACGCCGGCATTTCTCAATGGGCGTCTCCTTCTCCCTGGCTGTGCCGCGATCCAATCACAGCGGAGAGCATCACAGCTTTCTCCCTGGCTGTGACGCTCTCCGCTGTGATTGGATCGCGGCACAGCCAGGGAGAAGGAGACGCCCATTGAGAAATGCCGGCGTCTCCTCCTCCCTGTACCGATGCTCAGTATTTACATACTGAGTGCGAAAAATACAGGGGGGCACAGCGGAGCGCAGGAGCGCTATTTTAGAAAACTAGGCAGGGTGGCAGCATCAGCGGGGGGTACCCCAGGACACAAGGTATTTATCTCCAGTTATTAAAATCCGTGAAAGGTCCTCTTTAAGGTCTGGCGCTTGTCACTTCCTGGGCTTTATGGGTTAGATCATGTGACCTCGCTGACCAATCCTAGCCCTCCAGCACATATATAGAAGTGGCTCAGCACCCTTCCCAGAAGCTTTAACTTCAAGGCCCTTGTGTCCTGCAAAGGTTGCTGTTATCCCTGCTTATGTACCTGACTTGTGCTTGTGTTTCTGGACTCGTCTAACCTGTTTGATCCGTGCCTGCTTGCCTTGACTCTCCTGTTGCTGACCCGGACTGCCCGACCTGTACCTGTGCCACCTGCCCTGACCTATTGCTTGATTGACGTTGTCTCTGCCTCATCCTTCGGTCCCGCACTGTTGCTACTGGTTACGACTTGGCCTGCTGACTACGTCTGTACCTTTGGTACCTTGCTCAGGTACCTCCTGGTCCGTCTGGACCAGCTGCCTCGTGTGCCAATCCTTCTCAAGAGGTAGCAACCTGGTGTTCCCCTCAGGAAAGTCTATCCCCACCATCAGGGGGACTGTGAAGAACAAGGGGTTCATTTAGACAATGGCTGTTCACACCCGCTGGTTCGTGACCCAGTCTACACTATTTACTGCTAGCTTGTATTGAAACCGTCTGGCACTAGTATTCATGATTCAGTACAGTGTCTTTTTGGTGCTACTTTTTATTTCTGTTACAGCTTTATAGCTATAAATGTATCTAGATGTTATGTTGTAAAGCATATGCTATAAGGGCACTCATTTGTCATGCATGTGGCCCATACAAAGTTATGGTTATGGCCCAGAATACGCTTGGATACCTCATAAATGTGGTATGTAAGAGAACTCACGTATTCTGAGCTCTACAGCATGTAAAATTTTTGCGCACTAAATAAAACATGAGTAACATTGCAAATACTTTACTTTTGGCCCCTTTGCTCTGCTCGAAAATCAGGCAGATTATTGTTAACAAGCGTTTGTATGAAGACTTGTTTGTGATAATCTGCCTATGTAATGGTTCATCAGGTAATAGGATCATTCATGCAGTCACCTAAGTTGCTTGCAGGCAGAAGATTGTGCTGTGTAAACAGCCTATGCTGCCAGCAAACAATGATTCTGTGTGGGAACAAGCAATGGCATTAGTGATTGCTTCTCCCCATACTGCATTGGAGATCACTGCATGTAAATTTAGGAAACTTTGTTGTATATCTAATCAAAAATACATTGATCTCCAATCAGCAGCAATTTTCTACCTCCCCTGAAAGCCAAAGATGGGTGTTCTGCTTAAAGAAGGATCAGATTAAAACATCCAATAGAAGTCTAAGGAGAAGGGAGGAGCTGTAAGGAGCAGAGCGAAACACATACATAGGCATCATTCAGCAGCTAATAGTGTTATATCTCAACCCAAGTGCTTGAGTGAAAATTAGATAGCAGACTGTACTGTGTACTACATGGGCATACATCATTACAGCCATCTTAGGGACAACGGAGAACTATAAATAGAGTCTGCAGGACTAAAATATGGCAAGTTATATAATGGTCAGATATAGTACTATCACACACACACACACACATATATATATATATATATATATATATATATGTATATATATATATATATATATATTTTATCTCACAAAAGTGAGTACACCCCTCACATTTTTGTAAATATTTTATTATTAGAGATGAGCGAGTAGTGAAATATTCGAAAGTTCGAAATTCGATTCGAATAGACTGCGAAATTCGACTATTCGACCGGATATCGAATCCCATTAAAGTCTATGGGAAAAAAATGCTCGCCACTTGGAAATCTCAATTCGACCACTTGGAGGTCACCAAGTCCACCCTGGAACCTCAGAAAAGGATGCCAACACTGCTGGAATGCAACTAGGACAGCAGGGGAAGCATGTCTGGGTGCATATAACCCGCCCAAGTCGCACTATTACGCCACTATCACAGCCTCTCAACAATACACTCCAAAGACAATCTAACCTCTCTGTAAAGTGAGACCATACAAGGAAACCTTCTTTCCTCAACATTGCCATGGACCCCAAGCCAAACTAGACAAAAAAGAAGATAAAATTCTGCACCCCTTAAAATCACGTTGCCTATGACAACCACAGATGGCATAAGCAAAGGGGAAAGCAAATAGACCCCACCCCTAATTGTCATTGTGTGTGTGAGATGTGGTCAGACATGTCTTCTTTAAAATGTAAAAACAACTCAAACACATGCAGAAGCCTTAAAATGCCCAAATTGTTGGCGCTTGAGATGTCAGTGACCCGACCTGGCCCAGTGTCATGTCTAGCAGGTAAAGCAGTGGGGATGTTGAGGGATGCGTAGGACCGCAAAAGGCAGGAAGAGGCCGTGGGCTGGCCAGAGGCTCATGGAAAATTTTGTGGCGGCCCAAGAGGTGACACCTCTTAAAAATTATGTGGAGGCCCAAGAGGTGAGACCTCTTAAAAATTATGTGGAGGCCCAAGAGGTGAGACCTGTTAAACATTTTGTGGAGGCCCAAGAGGTGAGACGTATTAAAAATTATGTGGAGGCCCAAGAGGGGAGACCCGTTAAAAATTATGTGGAGGCCCAAGAGGCCTTAATTGGAGCCAAGGGACCTCTTAAAAATTATGTGGAGGCCCAAGAGGTGAGACCTCTTAAACATTTTGTGGAGGCCCAAGAGGTGAGACTCTTAAAAATTTATGTGGAGGCCAAGAGGTGAGACCTGTTAAAGATTTTGTGGAGGCCCAAGAGGTGAGACGTATTAAAAATTATGTGGAGGCCCAAGAGGGGAGACCTGTTAAAGATTTTGTGGAGGCCCAAGAGGTGAGACGTATTAAAAATTATGTGGAGGCCCAAGAGGGGAGACCGTTAAAAATTATGTGGAGGCCAAGAGGTGAGACCGGTTAAAAATATGAGTAGGCCCAAGAGGTGAGACCTCTTAAAAATTATGTGAGGCCCAAGAGGTGAGACCTCTTAAACATTTTGTGGAGGCCCAAGAGGTGAGACCTCTTAAAAATTATGTGGAGGCCAAGAGGTGAGACCTGTTTAAAGATTTTGTGGAGGCCCAAGAGGTGAGACGTATTAAAAATTATGTGGAGGCCCAAGAGGTGAGACCTGTTAAACATTTTGTGGAGGCCCAAGAGGTGAGACCTGTTAAAAAATTATGTGGAGGCCCAAGAGGTGAGACCTGTTAAACATTTTGTGCGAGACCCAAAGAGGTGAGACCCGGTGAGACCTGTTAAACATTTTGTGGGAGACCCAAGAGGTGAGACCGTTAAAAATTATGTGGAGGCCCAATAGGTGAGACCTGTTAAAACATTTTGTGGAGACCCAAGAGGTGAGACCCGTTAAA
>ONZH01027260.1:0-34491 GCA_900303285.1 Rhinella marina
TAGAATTGCTCCGTAAATAAGAAAAATTTATATATTTATGGCTCACCTCTTGGGCCTCCACAAAATGTTTAAGAGGTCTAACCTCTTGGGCCTCCATATAATTTTTAACAGGTCTCACCTCTTGGGCCTCCACATAATTTTTAAGAGGTCTCACCTCTTGGGCCTGCCACAAAATGTTTAAGAGGTCTCACCTCTTGGGCCTCCACATAATTTTTAAGAGGTCTCACCTCTTGGGCCTCCACATAATTTTTAAGAGGTCTCACCTCTTGGGCCTGCACAAAATGTTTAAGAGGTCTCACCTCTTGGGCCTCCACATAATTTTTAAGAGGTCTCACCTCTTGGGCCTCCACATAATTTTTAACAGGTCTCACCTCTTGGGCCTCCACATAATTTTTAACAGGTCTCACCTCTTGGGCCTCCACATAATTTTTAAGAGGTCTCACCTCTTGGGCCTGCACAAAACTGTTTAAGAGGTCTCACCTCTTGGGCCTGCACAAAATGTTTAAGAGGTCTCACCTCTTGGGCCTCCACAAAATCTTTAAGAGGTCTCACCTCTTGGGCCTCCACATAATTTTTAAGAGGTCTCACCTCTTGGCCTCCACATAATTTTTAAGAGGTCTCACCTCTTGGGCCTCCACAAAATCTTTAAGAGGTCTCACCTCTTGGGCCTCCACAAAATCTTTAAGAGGTCTCACCTCTTGGGCCTCCACATAATTTTTAAGAGGTCTCACCTCTTGGGCCTCCACATAATTTTTAAGAGGTCTCACCTCTTGGGCCTCCACAAAATCTTTAAGAGGTCTCACCTCTTGGGCCTCCACATAATCTTTAAGAGGTTTCACCTCTTGGGCCTCCACAAAATGTTTAAGAGGTCTCACCTCTTGGGCCTCCACATAATTTTTAAGAGGTCTCACCTCTTGGGCCTCCACATAATTTTTAACAGGTCTCACCTCTTGGGCCTCCACATAATTTTAAAGAGGTCTCACCTCTTGGGCCTGCACAAAACTGTTTAAGAGGTCTCACCTCTTGGGCCTGCACAAAATGTTTAAGAGGTCTCACCTCTTGGGCCTCCACAAAATCTTTAAGAGGTCTCACCTCTTGGGCCTCCACAAAATCTTTAAGAGGTCTCACCTCTTGGGCCTCCACATAATTTTTAACAGGTCTCACCTCTTGGGCCTCCACATAATTTTAAAGAGGTCTCACCTCTTGGGCCTCCACAAAATCTTTAAGAGGTCTCACCTCTTGGCCTGCACAAAATCTTTAAGAGGTCTCACCTCTTGGGCCTCCACAAAATCTTTAAGAGGTCTCACCTCTTGGGCCTCCACAAAACTGTTTAAGAGGTCTCACCTCTTGGGCCTCCACAAAACTGTTTAAGAGGTCTCACCTCTTGGGCATGCACAAAATGTTAAGAGGTCTCACCTCTTTGGCCTCCACAAAATCTTTAAGAGGTCTCACCTCTTGGGCCTCCACAAAATCTTTAAGAGGTCTCACCTCTTGGGCCTCCCACATAATTTTTAACAGGTCTCACCTCTTGGGCCTCCACATAATTTTAAAGAGGTCTCACCTCTTGGGCCTCCACAAAATCTTTAAGAGGTCTCACCTCTTGGGCCTCCATAAAATCTTTAAGAGGTCTCACCTCTTGGGCCTCCACAAAATCTTTAAGAGGTCTCACCTCTTGGGCCTCCACAAAATCTTTAAGAGGTCTCACCTCTTGGGCCTCCACATAATTTTTAACAGGTCTCACCTCTTGGGCCTCCACATAATTTTAAAGAGGTCTCACCTCTTGGGCCTCCACAAAATCTTTAAGAGGTCTCACCTCTTGGGCCTCCACAAAATCTTTAAGAGGTCTCACCTCTTGGGCCTCCACAAAATCTTTAAGAGGTCTCACCTCTTGGGTCTCCACAAAACTGTTTAAGAGGTCTCACCTCTTGGGCCTGCACAAAATGTTTAAGAGGTCTCACCTCTTGGGCCTCCACAAAATCTTTAAGAGGTCTCACCTCTTGGGCCTCCACAAAATCTGTAAGAGGTCTCACCTCTTGGGCCTCCACATAATTTTTAACAGGTCTCACCTCTTGGGCCTCCACATAATTTTAAAGAGGTCTCACCTCTTGGGCCTTTACAAAATCTTTAAGAGGTCTCACCTCTTGGGCCTCCACAAAATCTTTAAGAGGTCTCACCTCTTGGGCCTCCACATAATTTTAAAGAGGTCTCACCTCTTGGGCCTCCACAAAATCTTTAAGAGGTCTCACCTCTTGGGCCTCCACAAAATCTTTAAGAGGTCTCACCTCTTGGGCCTCCACAAAATCTTTAAGAGGTCTCACCTCTTGGGCCTCCACAAAATCTTTAAGAGGTCTCACCTCTTGGGCCTCCACAAAATCTTTAAGAGGTCTCACCTCTTGGGCCTCCACAAAATGTTTAAGAGGTGTCACCTCTTGGGCCTCCACATAATTTTTAACAGGTCTCACCTCTTGGGCCTCCACATAATTTTAAAGAGTCTCACCTCTTGGGCCTCCACAAAATCTTTAAGAGGTCTCACCTCTTGGGCCTCCACAAAATCTTTAAGAGGTCTCACCTCTTGGGCCTCCACAAAATCTTTAAGAGGTCTCACCTCTTGGGCCTCCACAAAATCTTTAAGAGGTCTCACCTCTTGGGCCTACAAACAATTTTAAGAGGTCTCACCTCTTTAGCCTCCACACAATTTTTAACGGGTCTCACCTCTTGGGCCTCCACATAATTTTTAAGAGGTCTCACCTCTTGGGCCTCCACAAAATGTTTAAGAGGTCTCACCTCTTGGGCCTCCACATAATTTTTAAGAGATCTCACCTCTTGGGCCTCCACATAATTTTTAAGAGGTCTCAGCTCTTGGGCCTCCACATAATGTTTAAGAAGTCTCACCTCTTTAGCCTCCACACATTTTTAAGACGTCTCACCTCTTGGGCCTCCACAAAATTTTCCATGAGCCTCTGGCCAGCCCACGGCCTCTTCCTGCCTTTTGCGGTCCTACGCATCCCTCCACATCCCCACTGCTTTACCTGCTAGACATGACACTGGGCCAGGTTGGGTCACTGATATCTCTAGCGCCAACAATTTGGGCATTTTAAGGCTTCTGCATGTGTTTGAGTTGTTTTTACATTTTAAAGAAGACATGTCTGACCACATTTCACACACACACACACAATGACAATTAGGGGTGGGGTCTATTTGCTTTCCCCCTTGCCTATGCCATCTGTGGTTGTCATAGGCAACGTGATTTTAAGGGGTGCAGAATTTCATCTTCTTTTTTGTCTAGTTTGGCTTGGGGTCCATGGCAATGTAGAGGAAAGAAGGTTTCCTTGTATGGTCTCACTTTACAGAGAGGTTATATTGTCTTTGGAGTGTATTGTTGAGAGGCTGTGATAGTGGCGTAATAGTGCGACTTGGGCGCGTTATATGCACCCAGACATGCTTCCCCTGCTGTCCCAGTTGCATTCCAGCAGTGTTGGCATCCTTTTCTGAGGTTTCAGGGTGGACTTGGTGACCTCCAAGTGGTCGAATTGAGATTTCCAAGTGGCGAGCATTTTTTTCCCATAGACTTTAATGGGATTCGATATTCGGTCGAATAGTCGAATTTCGCGGTCTATTCGAATCGAATTTCGAACTTTCGAATATTTCACTACTCGCTCATCTCTACTCATAAACACTAACTTAAGCTAAATTCTTATCGGTTTGATAAGAACTGAGCTATACTGATCAAGGTCGACTCCAGTAGTATATACAAGTCTTAAAGCCTGGTGGTTGCAGTTTTATTTTATTTTACTTTTTTCAATGATCAAAAGAACATGCAGAAGGACCTGCATATGGTCTCATTGCCTCGCAAGGTCTACAAGTCTTGTATGCATAACCTTCTGCTTGCATTAACTCTGCATCTGTCTCCGAAAAGCTTGGACTACTGATGTCACTGAACCCATATAGTGATGTCGTTAGGGCTCATCCACAACAAACGTTTTGTTTTTTTTCATGTCGGTTCCATTTTTATTTTATTTTTTTGCAGCTCATGGGGCCGCAAAATACGGAAATGACTGTGTGCATTCTGGCTCCATATGCCCGCATGGCCGGTCTGCAAAAAAATGTGATACAGATGTAGCAGCGCTAGCGATAACTGTTTTCGAATAGCGTTGCTAACGAATCGCGACTTCTCCTCTTTCACTCCTTTCACTCGCAGTAGAAGTACGCTAATTAGGTGAATTTGTTCGCATTAGCGTACAATGTGTAGCGTTAGCATACAAATGCATACGCATTAGCATACAAAGGCGTACGCATTAGCATACAATACATAGCATTAGCATACAAATTCGTATGCATTAGCGTACAATGCATAGCATTAGCAGACAAATTCGTATGCATTAGCATACAATGCGTAGCATTAGCGTACAAATAATCAGATGCGTACTCTATTTGCAATATTGTTCTGCACTCACGCGATTCTCCTGTGATCGCTAGCGCTGCTACATCTGTATGTCCTATTATTGTCCGCATTATGGACAACGATAGTACTGTTCTATTAGGGGCCAGCTGCACGGAATGCACATGGCCGGTATCCGTGTGCGGATAGGCAATATGCAGGAGCCCTTACTGTGTTACTCCATATAGGCAGCTGTGTTCTGTAAGCAGTACAGCAGTGTTATCCACTCTATTTTCTGTTTAGGATGACGATGTGGTAATGATAACCAAAAACACTATTAAAAGTGTACCTCCACTTAATATCTCCCACTTCATCTGACATTGGGTGTAGAGAGACAGAACTGCATGCTTGGCAGAATAATTGCTGAGACAACTAATGGGACTCATGCATAAAACCCTTCAGACACCCAGCGTCCAGTTATGTCTCTCCATGCCTGGGAGATCTGAAGTGCAGGTACACTGTAAAATAATTTTATGGTACTATAGTACAGTGCACAGGTCGGAATCACTATCTACTTAACAAATGAAATATCTTAGTATGAACCAAATGTGTCTCAGAAAAAAATATAAGATAATCTAAGCAACTCTTAATGTGATACCACTTTTAGTTAAGCTTCTCAATGTTACAGAGTACAGATCTATTATTGCACTGTCAGATGGGTTCAGTTTTAACAGTCTTCTTAATCTATACTTATAGTGGCATGCAGCCAAGAGACAGATCTAGACAATGGCTTATAAAGGGATTACAAAAGACTCTCTCTCTCTCTCTATATATATATATATATATATATCTAAAGTTTCCCCACAGTTTATGTAGAATGGTTAATTGATGCATATAATTATTTCATACTTAACTTTCCATTAGGTAAGAAGGAATAAGAATGTCATATTGATTTCTGAGGTCAGAAGCTTTTTGTGTATTGATCTTCTTTGCAAAATGTAATTAAATAAATATACTGGATGCTTTAGAGTTCTTAGAAACTAATTTATGTGTTTAAACTACACTTACCATTAAATGATTTCACTATGCCGCAAGAAATGGATGTCTCATCAGATTTAACAGTTGTAATAATCATTCACGTTGGCATATATTTCTATAGCAAACAATACCACTGCATTTGGCTATATGCCACTATATATTTCAATTACTGATTTATTACTAGGGCTCAAGATACATATTGTTTACCTACTTTGCTCCTTTTCACCAAAGACCATGTCATTTCTACTTTATTTTCTTGTAAAGGACTGAGTACAATCACATACGTAATGGAGAGAAGTATTGGGACACACATATTAATCATTGAATTCAGGTATTTCATTCAGTCACATTCACACAGGTGTATAAAATCCAGCCCCTAGCCATGCAGTCTGCCTTTACAAACATTTTTGAAAGAATTGGGCTTTCTAAAGATCTGCAATAGTGTGGTACTGTAATAGAATGCTAAGGTGTATAGCACATAACAGTCTCTCTATGCTATGGACTGGAGCTATGGAAGCATGCTCTGTGGAGTGAGGAATCATGCTTCTCTATGCTGACAGTCTGATGGATGAGTCTGGGTTTGGCAAATGCCAGGAAAACGTTTACCTGCCTGATTGCATTGTGCCAACTGTAAAGTTTGGTGGAGTAGAGTTATGGCTACGCGGTTGTTTTTCACAAGTTTCACAAGTTGGCCTAGGCCCTTTAATTCCAATGAAGGGAAATCTTAATGTTTCAGCATACCAAGACATTGGAGAATTGTACACTTCCAAATTTGTGGCAACTGTCTGGTGAAACCCCTTTTCTGTTCCAGCATGACTGTACCCCAGTGCACAAACCAAGGTCCATAAAGGAATGGTTGTGTGAGCTTGGTGTGCAAGGAGTTTACTGCACAGAGCCCCGATCTCAACCCTATCTAACATATTTGGTATAAACTAGAACAGAAATTGCGAGCCAGATCCTCTCATGCAACATCATCCACTTTACAAATGCACTTCTGGATGATTGTTCAAAATTTCCCACAGGCCCACTCCAAAATCTTGTAGAAAGTCTTACCAGAAGAGTAGAAGCTATTTTAGCTGCAAAGAGGAGACCAAATCCATATTAATGTATATGGATTGGTGGGAGCTTTTCAGGGAGGACGAGCTTAGTGAGAACAGTCAGCTGCTATAGGCCAGCACACACTTGGAGGAGAGGTCCGCTGCATTATCCCTTAGAAGTGCAACTAACGTAAATGACAATTGGGTTGGAGCACATGTTGCGAGCAGTCAGGGATGTGTCTATAAGACTGGTGAGGGTGACATAAGTGACGAACATACATTAGTGGATGATGATGTAGCCAATTGTATGTGGGAGCCGGGTGAATAGGGGGCATCATCATCAGGGGGTGAGAGTGGTAGCAGGTCTATGAGAAAGCAGCAGGGTGTCAGCGTGCTGATGAGCCAGCAGGATTGAAGCAGTAGGAAATCTGGAGCCAAACGCGTCTGTGGTAGACAGTTCCTGCTACTCAGGAACTAACATGCAGCCGCCGCATTGTAATCTTGGGATTTCTTCACCAATTTCCTACTCTGCCTCCTCTTCCTCCACCTTGTCTTCAGCCTCCACTGTAGGCACAGTTAAGAGTGGTCCTCCAGCATACCATCTATGCAAAGGTGCAGGTTCTGAGAACGTTTTCGGCAATATAGCCTTTTTCAATATGCTGTAGAGGTATATATACATATGAGTATTAGCAATCAAAGTAAACATGTCATAAGAGTTCAAAATAAAATAAAGGTTATACTAGATTGACATACATGTCTGTTGAAACTACGAAGAAACCAGGTTACATCACCTAGGAATTTCAATATACAGTATAATGTTTATATCATGGCTTAGAGTAATTTTGTGAGGCCTATGATATAACAGTTTGGAGTAGACGTCAAAGGTTAGGACTACAGCTGGCTATAGCACGTCTAAAGTATAGACTGGAAATATAGATGAACAACATAATGCTATATATCAATAATCCACAAGTAAACAAGTAAACTCAGTAACATAATGCAAATATGCTATTGGAGAAAGGAAACGGATGCCATGATGTGAGAGTGTGGCCCAGATGGAGACTGAGAGAGAGAAAGAGTAACAGAGTGGAAGGTAATAGGGATACAAGAGTACAATGGAGTACATGACCGTACCTGTAAAGAGCGCAAGATACCGATGAAGCGAATGCCGGAATTCCGGTTGTTGCACCAGGCTGAAGGAGCAGTGCGCAGTGGGTAGTAGGCTGCTGCCAATTGGAAAGGCTCTGGTGTGTACGCAGGGAGCGCTGGGCTTAAAATGCCTGCGTCGTGCGCCGGAAGGGGTGGAGCGATAAGTGGGGAGGAGTCCCATGGCTGGATGTTTAGAGATGGCTAAAGATGGCTGCACAAATTCCTATTGCGCATGAGTGTTTAACCCTTTCTACCCCGGAGGTTTTTTCGGTTCTGCATTTTCGTTTTGCGCTCCCTGCCTTCAAACAGCCATAACTGTTTTATTTTTCTGTTCACATAGCTGTATGAGGGCTTCTTTTTTGCGGGACAAGTTGTACTTTCCAACGCCACCATTTAATATTGCATATGGTATAGTGGGAAGCGGGAAAAAAATTCCAAATGGGGTGAAATTGCAAGAAAACCGCTATTCTGCTACAGTTCTACGGGTTTCTTATTTACAGCGTTCGATGTGCATTAAAACTGACCGGTTACTTTCATTCTACTGGTCAGTACGAATCCGGCAATACCTAATATGTATAGTTTTTCCTGCGTTTAGATGGTGATAAAATAATTAGAAAGTTGCCTTTTTTTTTTTCCTTGTCATATCTTGACCCCTATAACTTTTTGGTATTTATGTGTACAGAGCTGTATGGGGGCTTATTTTTTGCGGGGCCATCTGAAGTTTTTATTGATACCATTCTGGGGTGTGTATGACTTTTTGATCACTTTTTATTTAATTTTTTTTAGAAAAAAAAGGGACAAAAAACAGCGAATCGCCATTTGGACGCTTTTTTCCGCCACACAATTCGCTGTATTGGAATTTTTTTTTTATATTTTAAAAGTACGGGCGTTTTTGGTCACGGTGATACCCATGATGTCTATATTTATGGTTATTTAGGTATTTATTTTTTACTTACTTACTTACGGAAAGGGGGGTGATTTGAACTTTTATATCTTTTTTATTTTTTATATATTTTTAACATTTTTTAAATTTTTTGGTGATTATTTTAAAGCTCAAATATGAGCTCATATATTGTGTTTTTTTTTTTTCTTTATGAGCAATCATGGATTTTCTAGATGCAGTTAAATCCATGAATTGCTCATTTCTTATCCTGGCCTGCCATCTAGTGGCCAGAATAAGAATTGCAGTTTGAAAACTGTAATCCTCACCAGCGAGGATTACAGTTTTCATATGGTGTACAGACACCCCGATTGGCCTACGCTTCCGGGTTCAGACGCATCCTGATGCCGTGATCACGTGTGATCATGGCATCAGAAGGCCCAGGAAGTCTCCGCAGACGGAGGTAAGAAGCGGCAAGTCTCTGCTGTTAGAAACAGCAGAGACTTGCCGGCCATGACGCCCGCCGCACCCGCGAGCGGGCGTCATGTCCCCGCACCGCCCGAGCGCCGTACATGTATGGCACCGGTCGGGAAGGGGTTAAACACATGGCTCCCGATCCCAGCACACTTTATTCAAAAAGGTCACAATCTGTCACAATTACGGTTTCAAGTGATAGAGCAAGTGACCACTCCAAGAAGAGGGGGTGATATGACCTGTCTGTTGCAACAGAGAGAAGCCTATTGGATTCATGAACTCCAAAGCCTAGAACCCAAAGGGTTAAACAGGGATTATGATCTTAACTGTTTCTTATAGACCACCTAGATCATCCCGCCACCTTACTGTCTATTCATTTGGATTCCCCCTGTAATCTTTTGTATTTCTACACTAGAATTTTTATATGTATTCACCAATACCCATTATCTGTTTGTATATATTTACCTTGCACTAATCACAATTCTCCCTTTTTCAGACCCAACGCTAATGGATTCGGGGATATCGAGAATTCTAATCTCACATCTCCTATGGTTACGCATGTATCCTTCTCAGTACCATATACAACTCATGCTGATGCTTGTTAATAATAGTGTCCTGCTTGCCATGATGTTTATTTTCATTTCACATTCTATACTGTGTATTATCTTCTCCTCCATGACATTACACCGTCCATCGCCCACTACAACCAAGCACATCACCAGCCTATGTATTCCCCTCTCCCCTACCGTTATCATACTACTGACACTTTGGGGCATGCGCATTAGTACCAACATATACAGCCCGTCGGCCATCTTTAATTAGGGCACGCATGCGCAATAGGAATTTGTGAAGCCATCTTTAGCCATCTCTAAACATCCAGCCATGGGACTCCTCCCCACTTACCGCT
Source organism: Rhinella marina (assembly GCA_900303285.1). Taxonomy (NCBI): domain Eukaryota; kingdom Metazoa; phylum Chordata; class Amphibia; order Anura; family Bufonidae; genus Rhinella; species Rhinella marina. The sequence continues at coordinate 9,864 of ONZH01027260.1, forward strand.
CCACCCCTTCCGGCGCACGACGTGGGCATTTTAAGCCCAGCGCTCCCTGCGTACACACCAGCGCTTTTCCAATTGGCAGCAGCCTACTACCCACTGCGCACTGCTCCTTCAGCATGGTGCAACAACCGGAATTCCGGCATTCGCTTCATAGGTATCTTGCGCTCTTTACAGGTACGGTCATGTACTCCATTGTACTCTTGTATCCCTACTACCTTCCACTCTGTTACTCTTTCTCTCTCTCAGTCCATCTGGGCCACACTCTCACATCATGGCATCCGTTTCCTTTCTCCATTAGCATATTTGCATTATGTTACTGAGTTTACTTGTTTACTTGTGGACTATTGATATATAGCCTTATGTTGTTCATCTATATTTCCAGTCTATACTTTAGACGTGCTATAGCCAGCTGTAGTCCTAACCTTTGACGTCTACTCCAAACTGTTATATCATAGGCCTCACAAAATTACTCTAAGCCATGATATAAACATTATACTGTATATTGAAATTCCTAGGTGATGTAACCTGGTTCCTTCGTAGTTTCAACAGACATGTATGTCAATCTAGTATAACCTTTATTTTATTTTGAACTCTTATGACATGTTTACTTTTATTGCTAATACTCATATGTATATATACCTCTACAGCATATTGAAAAAGGCTATATTGCCGAAAACGTTCTCTGAACACTGCTGTTACTAAAGCGCATTAAGAAAAATAAAAAACTTCTTGATTTAAGCAATCTTTGGAGTGCAGGAACCTTTCTTCTATTGGTATATTTGGCGTGGGAACCATTTCCTGCTTCTACTCCTACACTTCCTTGAGTGTAACCTGACCTCTCTCATGTACTAGGCTTCCAGGCTCATTGTTGGTATATCCCAGTTCAGGCCACTAGATGGCAGCACTGAACTGTGATATAGTGATTTCTATACAGACTAATAGAGCAATTTACTGATGATTGTAAGTTGTGGTCCACTTGGGGGACTTAAGAAAAATGTTTTTAAAAAAAAGGAAAAAAGTTTTGAAAACACCTTAAAAATTAAAATCACCCCCATTCCCCAAAACAAAAAAAAAAAACACAAAATAAAAATAGCATTATGGGTATCGGCGCATGCAAAAACGCGAAATCCACGTTTTTTTCATCACTTTAAGAAGAAAATTTAATAAAAAGTGATCAAGTAATACACACCCCAAAATGGTACTGTCAAAAATGACAGATCGCCTTGCAAAAAATGAGCCCCCAGACATCTCCATAGAAATAACTATAAAAAAGTTATGAGGGTCAAAATATTGCGATAATTTTTTACGAAGTGAGTCCTAATGAATGGGTGGTGCTAGGGTTGCCACCTTTCCCAACAAAAAATACTGGTTACACAAGTTAAAAAGGTTGGTGTGGGTTAATACGGGTGTTATTTGGTCATATTTTATGCTTTGCGCAAATTTTTTCGCAATAAAGTCAAACATATCATTGTTGGGGACACCCTATGCATTTAAGTTTTATTTGGCCTCTATTTTTAAAATGTTTCTGTAGGGATTCAAACCCCCAACCATCTACACTGAAGGCAAGAACCTTAACCACTGGGCTATAGAGCTCAATGCTAAGTCAGTGTTGAAAAACCTCATAGAGGTTTCTCTTGTATTAAAAACCTCATAGAAGTTTCTATGGTATTATAGAAGAGAAACTTCTATGAAGTTTTTCCACTACCTACTTAACACTGAGCTCTATAGCCCAGTGGTTAAGGTTCCTGCCTGTAATGTAGAAGGTTGTGAGTTCAAATCACAGAAACAGGTCAAAATTAGACTTATTTATACAAAGGCTGTCCCCAAGCATAGTGACCATGCGTTCATGTTGGTAACACTAACTCCATATATGGAGTCAGAGCAGGGACTCCTAAGCTGGGAAATTCCCCACTGTTCAAACATCTGAATCTGAACACGCTGCCATCGGGACTGAAGCAGGGGGCCAGGGATCCCTGATGAAGGAATACGCTTTATTCCGAAACTAGTCGGATCAATCTTGGCCCCTACAGGCACCCATACTCAACGTGTGACGTCACACTGAAGTTTTTCCTAGACAACAGCCGGCAGAGTTTCCCATGTGCACGCTTGCTTCCGGCCGGAGCAGCGGGCCTACTGTGGATGCACTCAAGAAGAGGAACGCAGGAACAACATTTTTTCAAAAAATCTAGGACTTAGCCATGTTTTGCTGATTTGGAGATTACAAAGAAACAGGTACACTGTATGTTTATGGCTAATTCTTGATCAGAATACTGTAAATGACATTGCAGTTTACTTCTCACGGTGCTATACATTACCAGCCTTACGTTTGCTTTTTTTGCCTAAGGCAGAGGTGTTGAATTTGGAATTTAATTGCCTTTTTACCAGCGCAGATACCTTTTACTTATATACACTATATGTGCTCTCCTGAATGGAGATGCCCAACAGCATACGGTAGGTAGGTTTAGAGTAGGTCCTGCCTGAATGAGAAAGCCTTGGTGTTGGTAGGCGGGCACAGATGCATTTTGATCAATATATATTGGCTGAGAGTCTCAGATTTTATCATATCAGAGTGAGGTCTTAGTCCATATATAATGTTTGCATTTATTGTATGAGTACATTATTTTCTGTGATTTTTCTTTTATAAATGTAGCCATGCACATCCACATATTCATTTATTACATCATGCAGGATTTTTTATCTTTTTCTGGCATTTTAGTTAGAGGTTAGCTAGAAATGTTGGTGGCCTGCATGATGATGTGCATGGCCATATGACCTGCTCATCATTCAGCACAGTAACTGATTCTCTACCAGAAGGGACTAGCTATGCATATTGCTGTACTGCACAGTGATGTAGACTAAGATACATTCACCCTAAAGTTTAACTGCAGGCCGGGATAGACCTGATTTAAGACGCTTTGTGACAAATGAATTCGGATCAAAGTAAATGTTTTGGAAAAATTTCGTGAAACGACTGAATCGAAATTTTGAAAACTTCGCTCATCTCTAGAGGTAATATTAAAAGTTTCCTTGTAACTTGAAAACCACAGTGAACATAAAATGCCATAAACACTGCCATCATGCACCACATATAACTGGCTGGAAAACCTAACTAATTCATGGGCATTTCATTGGTGAGACACCTGTATAACTGGTAGGTATGAGCTGATCAGTCTCGTATTACCTCTGTACAGTACAGAATAATATTATATGTCCTGCTTTTACCTGGAATGTCTGTTCCTTTGAACACCAGTTTGGATGGCTCCATTTTACTTTTCTGGCCAGCTTAATGTAGGAATAGGATGGTAAGTCTATGTGTATTCTACTACATCAATAGCAGGTAGAGATGAGCGAATCATGCAAAATTTTATTCGCCAAACATTCGCTGAACTTTTCCTAAGATTCGTATATTCGACGAATAGATTTGTTGAATTTGCGTACAAAATATACGTAATTATATGGCTTTTAGCGAACATTCGCGCACTAATAACGAACGTTCAGGTAAAAAGGTACGCAACCTCTTTGAACACGTACGCATAAGCATACAAAGTGCGTACGAAAATGACGGGCTTTGCTGGAGAGGAATGGTGGAGCAGGAGGAATGCTCTGAGTCTGTCCCCTGGCTTCATATGGATACTGTATCAGCAGATGACAGCAGATCATCCGGCTGAAGCTGAGATGAGCGTGCCATCCATTCCATGACCTCACCCACTTTCTCCTCTACTACAATTTTGCGCCTTGGTGGGTTAGCCTAGTGGAACAAAGGCCAAGTATTGCGAATACTACTAGTAGATGCTCCGTCTACAGGTCCTTTGGCACTTCTGCCCTGTGCCACCTTCTCCTTTTTTTTAGAGCTCGAGGTCTGGCTGGAAATGGATGCAGTGTCCCACATAATTGTGTTATGTTTGTAAAAGGGACACTACAAACTGTATTTCATATAGCCATGTCACTCTTGATAGCCATGTCATTGTAATCTATTATCAAAGTTCTTATATATGTTGTAAGAACCTCCTAGGCTTTAATAACCATTGTCACCACTAGATGGTGCTGACATGTAACTTATATAGATACCCTCTATAGTTAGAGGTGAGATAGAGAGAAGTAGTATAGAGGAGAAGAACATCATGGAGTGAGCAGACAGCTCCTCCGGGAGCTCCTGAGCCTTCAAAGCAACTTAAGAAATGTGCAGGAGGAGAAAGTCACCCTAAAGGCCGCCATTCCTGCTGGACACTGGCCACATCACAGCTCTATGATGGCACTTAGCAATTGGCAATACCTGGATACCAAGCCTGTCAAAGGTAAACGCTGAGCTCATCAGCTTTGTCAGCAACATGTAGTGACTAGGAGTAGCTCCACAGCGCCTGGACACTGATTCTACAACTACTAGCTAAAGTTATTATTTTATACCTACTGAAAACCCCAACGGGCAGTGATGTTCCTATTCTTAAAGCGTCACGGTACAGATGTATTAATTCCTGCCGTGCAGGGCCAACATACCCTGAAGCATTGCTATACAAGAGAAATATTAAGATACTATCCAGAGCCAAGACTAGTTTATTAAAGGAATGACTAAGTGGAGATTTAAGAGTAACAGGATTTAAAGCAACAGTAACTTAAAGTCATAGCCTCAGGAGGAGTTCTTGCAACATCAATATCTACTGCCTATTGAAGACAATTGTAATTTCCACCATCTATTCTCAATGCAAAAGTAAAGTTTTATTGTTTATAACAAAGTTGTCTCCTCATCACTCCTACTCCAAAAGTTCGTGTCTACTTAAAGCACTGGCGTCACGACATTCCAGGACCCAGCCGACCGACACTATAAAAGTTTACATCAAGGGCACCTCGACTCACCATCCAGTGGGGGTCCTGAGTACAGAGTGTGCCCAGAGGGAAGTAGTGTCCCCCCTCCATCCACTGCACGCCAGGGAGTCACCAAACCGTGAGTAACCATCGGCAACACCACACCTGTGACACAATAATCATTATATCTCACGAGCCCTATGGCTGAGCGAATGCGTACAAAGCCGAAGCGAATCACCTAATATTCAGATTCGCTTTGCAGCTAAAAGTTTCCAAGATTCGATACGAATCGGCAAATAAATTAGCTCATCTCTAATAGCAGGGTATATTTTAGCATCAGAGGTTTCCAATTGCACCGTTCTTTCCAAAAACCTGTTGCAAATGTTTTGTTAATCATGCGTTTACAGACAGCTCACTGTCACTTTGACATTGCTAATGCTGTCTTTGCATTAAAGAGCTTGAAAAGGGAGAGACAGAGAAAAAAATGTATAATAAAAAAAGAGAAAGACGAGAGGTAAAAAATCCTAGACCTCAGAGCATTATACACACATTTTCAGGCCAATTGGAGCACTTTTATTTCGGGTAGAATTTATTCTTACCCCAAAATCAAATCTTCTGACCAATTCATTAGAATCATTCATAGGTTCTTTCATCTCTAGTGGTATCTTATTATATAAGTCACCAAAGACAACTGTTGGCAACGCAATGTGGGTAAGAGTGACAAGAAACACATTTGGTGGGAACCAGTTCTGGACCGGCCATAGACTTTGAGTATCTGCATTTATTTCAGCAATGACATTTCAGGAGTGGGTAGCTGGTTGTCAACAACAGATGGGTTCCCCGTTCAGAAGGCAGAGACTTTTTTTTTTTTTTTTTTTTTACTGCCCCTGCCTTTTCAATCACTGAATATATAGTACTCAATGAGCATTGTGTATACAGATAAGGAAGTGGCAGTGCCACTTCCTCCTCTGGTCTTAGTGATCATGTAATCACCAAGTGCCTAGTAACTGCTGAAGCTTGGCAGACTATGATCAGCTCTGCAGTGTATATCAGGAGACTATGGGGGAGATTTATTAAACTGGTGTAAACTGGTGTAAAGTAGAACTGGCTTAGTTGCTAATAGCGGCCAATCAGATTCCACCTTTCATTTTCCAAAGGAGCAGTGAAAAATGAAAGGTGGAATCTGATTTGTTGCTATAGGCAACTAAGACAGTTCTACTTTACACCAGTAAAAATTCTAGTCTTCTTTTATATGCTACATGACCCCCTTCCCATTGGAAAAATTTTCCCTTAATCCAATATGGTGGCTTTTAAGATAGCGTCTATGTTCCGGACATAGCCTAAAAGATATGCCCCCTCACACATTACTTGCTGGGGTATTCAGATATTTAATTTTCTCTTTCGTTTCTGAAATAAAATGGTGTCCTAAGACTTTTTACTCACCCAGTGTATATGTATATACATCACCATTAGCCCAGATGCAGCTTCACCTGCCCCAGACAACTGTAAACTATTTATCCAAACTGCAAAAAGGGTCATACTGTAATAATAAAAGAAGGAAAATTTGAATAGTCCCTCTTCTTTTACATTTTCCAAGCAAAAAAAAAAGTGGTACAAAATAAAGCCTTATGTATCACTGAAAAATAAGAAGGAAAAACAAAAAAAGTTATGGTTTTCAAAGCCACATGAACTTAAAAAAAATTTGTCTGGACATGAAGGGAGGGAAATAACCTGGACTTGGACTGCTTAAAGTATACACCACAGGCAGTTGTGTTTCTAGACAATACTACTTTTTTGCAAATTTTGGAACAACAAAAGTATAATATTAAAAAAATAAAGCCTGGAAACATGTAACTCATTATAACATGGATGTACACTGTCATCCACTGATCTGATATCTTACACGTGTAATCTGCAGATTGACAGATTCATTCAAGGCAAATAAATGAAAGCAGATAAATCATCAACTAATTACTGAGGTTGTAATGACAAATTCACTTATTTTGTAAGACAAAATGCATTCATCTCGCTAAGCAATCATTTTGTGTCATTAGAAGAAAAAAAGCAATTTTATTTTGTGTGTATAAATTGTATAGATTAATGTTCACGTTGGAGCTGCTGTTATCATGACAATGCAGTGAGCTACAGTATCTGAAATTAGCTTTACAGTTCATATTAGTCTCAATTGGATTAAAGGCACTTTAATTTAAATCCCAATGACATAATTAGCTTTTCTTTGCTGCACAGCATGAATGTCTCAAGGTAATATAAGCAGGGCACTGATGCTCGTCTGCAGATTAAGACATTAAAGTTTAATATACAATGACTTCCATTGCATGTAAATATACTGTAAGTGACATTCTTCCCTGTTAGCTCAGGATCATGAAAGAATTATGTTGAATACATTTATGCTAATTAGATTTTTAGGTCTGGTGAAAGATTTAAGATTAGAGATGAGCGAGCATGCTCGTCCGAGCTTGGTGCTCGTTTGAGTATTAGGGTACTCGTAAGTGCTCGCTGCTCTGACGAGTATCTCGCCATGCTCGAGGAAATGGCATCTCCCACATTTAGAATTTTTGGCGCCTATAAACTCAGCCAATCACAACCCAGGAGACTCTGCGGTACACCCAGCATCACGTGGGGCCCTTACATGTCGATAGCAGGGGTTGGCTGGCCTGATCAGGTGACCCTGGAATATACTAGTGACTGCCCGCGGTGCTCGGCTCAGTCGCTGCCTGGATGTCGTTAGGGACAGATCTGCTGCATTTCAGGGAGAGTGTTAGGGCCTGGATTTAGTTCTCTGTTAGGCAGGAGTGACCTCAAAAGAACCCAACATCCTGTCAGGATATTGTTCTAACTAACTCTTTGTTTTGCCAGTATTGGTCCCTTTAGCAAGATGGCGTTTTTTGTGTTTCCTGTCTGTGGCCATCTTGGTTCCTGTTTGATTGGATTATTTAAACTCCTGCACCTGATTACTCTTTGCCTGAGTATTGTTGAAGCCAGCTTCTGCCAGTCCTCAAGCCAGAATCAATGGTTGATGCTGCATTTCTGCTGTACAACTAGTTTCATCTACTTCTACTGAACTACAAGTCTCAGCTGTTCCCGCTGCTCTACAAGTCTCCGCTGTTCCCGCTGCACTACAAGTCTCCGCTGTTCCCATTGCACTACAAGTCCGAGCTGTTCCCGTTGCACTACAAGTCCGAGCTGTTCCCCCTGCACTACAAGTCTCAGCTGTTCCCGCTGCACTACAGGTCTCAGCTGTTCCCGCTGCACTACAGGTCTCAGCTGTTCCCGCTGCACTACAGGTCTCAGCTGTTCCCGCTGCACTACAGGTCTCAGCAACTTCCTGTGTTACTCTTGCCCCAAGCCATTGGTCTCTGGAAGCCCGGTACAGAACCTGACACAGCCCTTCTAAGACCAGACAAGACATTTTTTTTTGTCTCCTGGCTGGGCTGGCTGACACTAGTAGTGCAGCTATCGCCATATATAACTTTTTTATTTTTTTTTTTATTGTTTTATCTCAGTGATACAAATCCATTTCATACAGCTGTGTGGAACCATTCTGTGTGTCACAGTTCAGCTATCCAGTCACCACAAACCACAATCCGTATTTTTGCTCTTAATATAGCCACAGTCAGCAGGGGCTGAGTTTTCTCTCTGATATATTCTGCACGTCACGTTAAAAAAAACAAACCAAAAAAAAAAAGTTTTTTTGTTGCTTTATCTCAGTGATACAAATCCATTTTATACAGCTTTGTGGAACCATTCTGTGTGTCACAGTTCAGCTGTCCAGTCACCACAAACCACAATCCGTATTTTCTATCCAGGTGACCCATTCTGTACGTCACGTAATTAAAAAAAGGTCTTTTGCTCTCACTGATACAGCTACATTAGAAAAATCTCTGTGCGACATTTGTCTGGGTTGCACTTAAGCAGACCAAGTCTGCCTAATCTAATAGTTTCAGTGTAATTGCTCCATACTGCATGGTACGTAATAAAATACGTAGTTTTGCTCTAACTTATCCACCTATATGCAAAGCACAATCCATATCTTCTGTCCAGGTGACCCATTCTGTACGTCACGTAACTAAAAAAGGTCTTTTGCTCTCACTGATACAGCTACATTAGAAAAATCTCTGTACGACATTTGTCTGGGTTGCACTTAAGCAGACCAAGTCTGCCTAATCTAATAGTTTCAGTGTAATTGCTCCATACTGCACTGTACGTAATAAAATACGTAATTTTGCTTTAACTTATTCACATATATACAAAGCACAATCCGTATTTTCTGTCCGGGTGACCCATTCTGTATGTCACATAATTAAAAAAGGTCTTTTGCTCTCACTGAGACAGCAACATTAGAAAAATCTCTGTGCGACATTTGTCTGGGTTGCACTTAAGCAGACCAAGTCTGCCTAATCTAATAGTTTCAGTGTAATTGCTCCATACTGCACGGTACGTAATAACATACGTAATTTTGCTTTAACTTATCCACCTATATATTTTCTTGTTCAGATTGAACAAGTTTGTGGGTTTCAGTACAGCAGGCCCATTTTTTTTTTAATATAACACACTTATATACAGAAAATGTTGAACCCCAGGGCTAAGGGTCAAGGACGAGGGCGTGGGTGTGGGCATTTAATTACAGCAGAGGGCAGAGGCCATGGTCCTGGGCAGGGTGAGACAGTACCTGCTGATGAGGGAGCAGGGGAACGCCGCAGAGCTACACTCCCTAGCTTCATGTCTCAACTTACAGGGACACGTGGTAGAGGACTGTTGGAACCACAACAGTGTGAACAGCTGATGTCGTGGAGTGCGGACAATGCTTCAAGTAATTTGTCCACCAGTCAGTCTTCCATGCAGTCCACCCACGTTACCCAAGGGAGCACTCCTCTGGCTCCTCCACCTCAACCTCCTTCCCCCCAGTCTGCCCCCTCCCAGGAAAATTTGGAATGCGATCCGGCATACTCTGAGGAACTGTTTTCTGGACCCTTCCCAGAGTCACAAACCACTTCTCAGGTTGCTGCTGACCTCTTTCCCGATGCCCAAGTTTTTCAACTGTCGCAGTCTGTGGGTGATGATGATGACATTGTTGACTTAGTGGAAGAAGTGTGTAAAGAGGTGTCGGACGATGAGGAGACACGGTTGTCAGACAGTGGTGAAGTTGTCGTCAGGGCAGGAAGTCCGAGGGGGGAGCAGACTGAGGAATCGGAAGATGACTAGGTGACTGACCCAAGCTGAGTTGATAAGCCGAATGAAGACAGTGCTTCTGAGGCAGAGGTGAGTGCTGCACTGAACAGGTTGGAAGAGGCAGTGGTGTGGCCAGAGGGAGAAGCAGGGCCAGAGCTGGTGCATCAACTGTTTCACGTAGTGAAGCTCCCGTGGCGAGGCCTAGATGTTCGCAAGTCTGGAGGTTCTTTAAAAAAATTGAGGATGACCGACGGACTGTGGTGTGCAACCTGTGCCACACCAGGATCAGCAGGGGTGCCACCACTACTAGCCTAACCTCCACCAGCATGCGCAGGCATATGAGTGCTAAACACCCCACTCAATGGAGCCAAGGCCGTTCACCTCCTGCGGGTCCCACTACTGCTCCTTCCCCTGTGTCACTCGCTGCCTCTGCTAGTCAACCCCCTGCCCAGGAACCCGGCACGAGCGCCTCCCGCCGGAAAACCACATCCTCCACAGCGTCCACCAATGTGTCCCTGCGCAGCGTTCAGCTGTCTTTACAGCAGACGCTGGAGCGCAAGAGGAAATACAGTTCCACCCACCCACATGCCCAAGCCCTCAACGTCCACATCTCCAAATTGCTGAGCCTGGAGATGCTGCTCTATAGGCTGGTAGAGACCGAGGCCTTTCGCAACCTCATGGCGGTGGCTGCCCTTCGGTATTCGGTCCCCAGCCGCCACTATTTTTCCCGATGTGCCGTCCCAGCCCTACACCAGCACGTGTCACAGAACATCATCCGTGCCCTGACCAACGCTGTTTCTGAGAAGGTCCACTTAACCACGAACACGTGGACAAGTGCTGCCGGGCAGGGACACTATATATCACTGACGGCACATTGGGTTAACTTGGTGGAATGCTGGGACCGAGTCTGACCCTGGGGCCGCTCATGTACTGCCCACACCGAGGATTACGGGGCCTACCTCGGTCACAGTCTCTCAGACGTACTATGCCTCCTCCTCTGACCCCTCCTCCTCCTCCACCTCCTCCTCCAAATTACCATCCGTGGGCACGGCGCCTTCAGTCGGTAGCTCTAGGCGCAGCAGCAGTGCCGTGGGTAAGCGCCAGTAGGCGGTGCTCAAACTGCTCAGCTTAGGTGACAAAAGGCACACCGCCCAAGAGCTGTTACAGGGCATCACGGCGCAGACCGATCTGTGACTGGCACCGCTGAACCTCAAGCCAGGCATGGTTGTGTGTGACAACGGGTGTAATCTGGTGGCGGCTCTGCAACTCGGCAGACTGACACATGTGCCATGCCTGGCCCACGTGTTCAATCTAATAGTTCAGCGGTTCCTCAAGATATACCCCAATCTGTCTGATTTGCTCACCAAGGTGCGCAGCATCTGTGCGCATTTCCGCAAGTCGACCACAGATGCTTCCACTCTCAGGGCACTCTCAGGGCAACAACTTCCCGCTCGCCGACTGTTGTGCGACGTGCCCACAAGATGGAATTCGACATTAAACATGTTATCCAGAGTTTACCAGCAGCGCAGAGCAATTGTAGACTGCCAGATGGTCTGCCGGTTTGTTTCTCAGCGCATATCAGAGGAGGGGGATGCGGATGAGGAGGAAGAGGAGGAGAATGTCGGCGAGACAGAAGAGGGTACCAATGCTCAGTCCTTCTTAACTCTTGAGCATGTATGGGCTGAAGAGGAGGAGGATGAGGAGGAAATGGAGAGTCAGGCCAGTGAGAAGAGGGAATTCTTGCGTGTTGGGACTCTGGCACACATGGCAGACTTCATGTTAGGCTGCCTATCCCGTGACCCTCGCGTTAGAAGCATTTTTTCAAACACCGATTATTGGGTGTTCACTCTCCTGGACCCACGGTACAAGCAGAACCTTTCCACTCTCATCCCTGTAGAGGAAAGGAGTATGAGAGTGAATCAATATCAACAGGCCCTGGTGCACAAGCTGAAACAATCCTTCCCATCGGACGCCGCTAGCGGCAGAGGGCGTGGTTCTGTGGGCCAAGTAGCGGGGGAGAGGAGGCAAGCAGGCAGCTTGTCCAGCACTGGCAGGGGAACGCTCTCCAAGGCCTTTGCCAGTTTTATGTCACCCCAGCAAGACACTGTCACCTGTCCCCAGTCTAGGCAGAGTAGGGGTGAGCTTTACAGAAAGATGGTGAGAGAGTACCTAGCTGACCATACCAACGTCCGGACCGATCACTCTGCTCCATACAACTACTGGGTTTCAAAGCTGGACACGTGGCCTGAACTGGCGCTGTACGCCTTGGGGGTGCTAGCCTGCCCTGCTGCTAGCGTGTTGTCAGAGCGGATATTCAGTGCAGCTGGTGGCGTCATCACCGATAAGCGTACACGCCTGTCAACTGACAGCGCTGACAGGCTGACGCTTATTAAAATGAACAAAGCCTGGATTTCACCGGAATTCAAATCTCCTCCGGGGGAAAGCAGCTAAAGATTAACATTACTTATGTATCCGATTCCTCTTCTCTACTCCTCCTCCTTGTCGTCTTTGCCTAATGCTGACCCAAAAAACGCAATTTTTTAGAGAGCCAACTGACAATTTTTCCGGAGGTCCACCTACAGGCCCTCTCTCTAAACAATTTTTCTCGAGGGCCCCCTACAGGCCCTCTCTCCAAACAATTTTTCCGGAGGTCCACCTACAGGCCCTCTCTCTAAACAATTTTTCCGGATGTCCACCTACAGGCCCTCTCTCCAAACAATTTTTCCGGAGGTCCACCTACAGGCCCTCTCTCTAAACAATTTTTTCGGAGGGCCCCCTACAGGCCCTCTCTCCAAACAATTTTTCCGGAGATCCACCTACAGGCCCTCTCTCCAAACAATTTTCCGGAGGGCCACCTACAGGCCCTCTCTCCAAACAATATTTCCACAGTGTCAACTACAGACAGTGTAAAACAATGTTTCCGGAGCGTCAAACAGACAGTCCAAAACAATTTTTCAGGAGGCGCAAGTACCGACATTTAAAAAAACATTTTTTTGCTAAGGGTCGACTTGGTGGTGGTGTAACCGCCATGCTGCGTCAAGCTAAATTTTTGGGTGGCTCACCTGCTACCTCATCTAACTTGGTCACTTGTTGGTGTCACCGCCATGCTGTGTCAGGCTTATGCCTGCATCGTGTGGCTGGGGATAGGAGAGCAGTGCCAGCATGGGCATGGGTAATAGACCTTCGTTGCACCTAGTTGGGTGCTTCCTTAACATGTGATGGGCAGGTGCCTCGCCTTTCTTGGTCTGGGTGAGCACAATTGCCATGAGGGTAACCACCAGGCTGTTGCAGGAGAATTTGGGTTAATGGTGGGATTAGGCAGCCTCAGAGGCATCCATGCATACTGCCCCTGCTGTTTCCTGTCCATTTCTGTGGTGTTTCCATCATTTTCTGAGGTTTCCAGGTTTTCACCCAACCTTCCCTAGGCAGAGCCTTGGTCCCCTGCAAAAATGCTCGAGTCTCCCATTGACTTCAATGGGGTTCGCTACTCGAAACAAGCACCCGAGCATCGGGAAAAGTTCATCTCGAATGACGAGCACCCGAGCATTTTAGTGCTCGCTCATCTCTATTTAAGATACATATACACATTATTTAGATATGGACCAAAAACAGTTGGTACTTCAGTCACTCTTGTAGTCCAAAGCAGAAGTTTTAGAGGTTTTAAAATGCACCTACTACTTTTGTCTTTTAAATGGTTATAATGTGAAAAATGGTCAATGTCTATTTTGTGGCAGCTGCCATTGTCTTAAAGAGTTGACTGTTATTTGTCATGATCAGCAAGCTAACAGCTTTTACTAGAATGTTTTCGAAATTGGATAAAAATTGTTTAAAACTGTATATCCTCATTGTACTACTGTAACAAGCAATGCTGTCTGTCATAGTTTTGAGGGCAACATTTATAACAATAATCCTTTATCCGTTTTTTAATTTTGCAGTATTTTAAATGGAATTTTATGAAATTGAACACATGATGGAATGTCTGGGGGAATGTAGCAGCATAACGCAGTACACACATTGTCGCGCTCCCCCCTCCCCCCTCATCCAAACTAGACCTGGATGGCCACGGTGTGGAAAACGCACTATGTGCCTATTTAAATCGCTGGGGTTGTAAAGTGCTGGGAAAGGAGTTTTGGCTGTGTCAGTGATGGTGCCTGGCCTGAAGAAGTTTGGCCCCTAATTTCGGCTGGTTGTGACGGAGGTGGTCGGGGGTGGGAAAGGAGAGCAGTGCTCGTAAGCCACATGGTGAGAGGTGGGAGCAGCACCTATGATCGGAGAGCAGTATGTGTACCGGGGGAGTGTGACAAACTCCTGTAGTTTGGATGAGGCTGGCATTCCGGTGTGCCGCAACTGGCAGTCGGCTGGCCATTGTGTATGGGAAAAAGCCCCAAAAGCCAAGAAGCCTTAAAGCCAAGTAGAGATTTGGTCTGGAGTGGTGAGACGGCCTTAAACTGAACTAATTGGTTTCATTGATCATCAGTGACTGTCATTGTATTACTAAGGGCCAGTGATTGTATCCCCCTCCCTTCTTGAAGATGATATAATCTGCTGTTTGTTTTTTCTTTGTTTTGTTGAGCGAAGTACTGCTGACAGGCTCTCCCAAAAGATTAAATCAGTTCACATATAATGGGTCCAAAGCATAGCAGAAAGTATGGGGAGTTATTATCTCCTAAAGGTCGACCAGGTACTGAGTGGTCTAAAAAAATTGAGAAACACATAAAACCTCCAGGGGATTTCCACTCAAGATGTTGGCCAAAATACTTTGCTCTAAAGAATGGGATTAGTGTTGATCGAGCACCGTAGTGCTCGGGTGCTTGGGTCAAACCCTAGGTGGTGCTCGAGTGCTCGAGCACCCGAGCACAATGGAAGTCAATGGGAGAACCCGAGCACTAAACCAGGCACTCCCTGCTCTGAAGAGGGGAGGGTATCTGGTTCATAGGGAAAGGTGAGAAAACAAACAAAATATAACATTGATTTTAGAGGAAATATTGTTAGGAAACATATATATACTTGTACATAAAGCGCAAGTGCTCCCAAAAATTACAAGGAAGAGGCATTCCGATACAACCGGTATATCACATAAAGGAGGGCCTCATTCGCATTGTGGTACAATTGTTCATGTCATGGGACTCCTACACTCATAAAGCCTATGCACAAAGTGAAAGGGCTGCCATAAATTACAAGGAACAGGCACTCAAATACACCCTTTATTACACATAAAGGAGGGCATCAGACACACCCTTGAAAAATTAGGATTGATGGCATGCTGACACTCAAAAACATTAGGAGTGAGGGTCTGCTGCTGAGCTGATCCTCTAAAACATTAGGGGCGAGTGCCTGCTGCTGAGCTGACCATCTAAAACATTAGGGGCGAGTGCCTGCCGCTGAGCTGGCTGTCTAAAACATTAGAGGTGAGTGCCTGCTGCTCATCTGACCGTCTAAAACATTAGGGGTGAGTGCCTGCTGCTCATCTGACCGTCTAAAAAATTATGCGTGAGGGTCTGCTGCTGAGCTGACCGTCTAAAAAATTATGGTTGAGGTCCTGCTGCTGAGCTTACCATCTAAAAAATGATGGGTGAGGTCCTGCTGCTGAGCTGACCGTCTAAAAAATTATGGGTGAGGTCCTGCTGCTGAGCTGACCATCTAAAAAATTATGGGTGAGGTCCTGCTGCTGAGTTGACCATCTAAAAAATTATGGGTGAGATCCTGCTGCTGAGCTAACTGTCTAAAAAGTTATGGGTGAGGTCCTGCTGCTGTGCTGACCGTCTAAAAAATTATGGGTGAGGACCTGCTGGTGACCATCTTAAAAATTAGTGGTGAGGGCCTGCTGGTGACCATCTTAATAATTAGTGGTCAGGGCCTGCTGGTGAACGTCGAGGGCAGCCTAATAAGCAGTTTTATATGATGGAGGATGAGGACTAAGAGGACGAGAAGAGAAAGGGGTACATGGGAATACAGTGTATTCAATGCACCGTAAAAGCCACATTTAAAGTTCCTTCATGTTAAGCCGCTGTCCTCGGGTCGGGTGGAGACGTCAGGGGCAATCCAGGCCTTGTTCATTTTGATAAGCGTCAACCTGTCAGCATTTTCAGTTGACAGGCAGATGCGTTTATCAGTTATTATGCCCCCAGCGGCACTAAATACCCACTCCGACAAAACGCTGGCAGCAGGGCAGGCCAGTATCTCCAAGGCGTAGAGTCGTAGCCACGTAGTAGGCGTAGTTCGTGCCACTTGTCCAGCTTAGACACCCAATAATTATAAGGCACAGAGGGATCACTGAGGACGTTGACACGGTCAGCTAGGTACTTCTTCACCACCTTCCAAAACTTTTCCCTCCTTGTGACACTAGGCCGCTCATCAGGGTGAGGGTGCTGGCAGGTCGTCATGAAACTGTCCCAGGCCTTGGAGAGTGTCCCCCTGCCTTCGTCTCCCCTACTACCCCTACCATTTTGCTAGTCCTCTCCACCAGAGGAATAAGAGATGAGAAGTTCTCTTTGTACCGGGGGTCGAGAAGGGTGAACAACCTGTAATCGGTGTTGGCTAAAATGCGTATAACGCAAGGGTCACGGGAAAGGCAGCATAGCATGAAGTCAGCCATGTTTGCCAGAGTCCCAACAGACAAGGCTTCGCTCTCCTCACCAGGAGGATGACTCTCAATCTCCTCGTATGTAGCGGTGGCAACCGTCTCCTGCTCCTCCTCCTCCTCGTCCTCCTCCTTCAATTCGTGCTGAGAAGACGAACTGAGGGTGGTCTGGCTATCACCCTGTGTAGGGTCTTCCCCCATTTTCACCTCTTCCACATGCAAAGCGTCCACCTTTATTGTGAGCAGTGAGCTTTTTAGTAGACACAGAAGTGGGATGTTTATGCTGGTAATTGCATTATCGCCACTCACCATCTGTGTAGATTCAGCAGGAAAAATTTCACCGAATGTCAGAAATATTTAGGATACAGAAATGTTAAAAAGCAGACGCAACACAGGTACTCTCGCTGTCACCAACAGCAGGAAAAATTTCACCGAATGTCAGAAATATTTAGGATACACAAAGATTAAACAGTAGATGCAACACAGGTACTGTCGCTGTCACCAACAACAGGAAAAAGTTCACCGAATGTCAGAAATATTTAGGATACACAAACTTTAAACAGCAGACCCAACATAGGTAATGTCGCCTTGATTATCGGCAGAAAAAATGACACCGGATGTCAGGTATATAGGATACAGAAGCGTTATAATGCACACGCAACACAGCTAATGTCGCCTTGATTAGCGGCAGAAAAAATGACACTGGATGTCAGGTATATAGGATACAGAAACGTTATAATGCACACGCAACACAGGTAATGTCGCCTTGATTAGCGGCAGAAAAAATGACACCGGATGTCAGGTATTTAGTATACAAAAATGTTATAATGCACACGCAACACAGGTAATGTCGCCTTAATTAGTGGCAGAAAAAATGACATCGGATGTCAGGTATTTAGGATACAAAAACGTTATAATGCACACGCAACACAGGTAATGTCGCCTTGATTAGCGGCAGAAAAAATGACACCGGATGTCAAGTATATAGGATACAGAAACGTTATAATTCACACGCAACACAGGTAATGTCACCTTGATTAGAGGCAGAAAAAAATCACACCAGATGTCAGGTATTTAGTATACAAAAATGTTATAATGCACACGCAACACAGGTAATGTCGCCTTAATTAGTGGCAAAAAAAATGACATCGGATGTCAGGTATTTAGGATACAAAAACGTTATAATGCACACGCAACACAGGTAATGTCGCCTTGATTAGCAGCAGAAAAAATGACACCGGATGTCAAGTATATAGGATACAGAAACGTTATAATGCACACGCAACACAGGTAATGTCACCTTGATTAGAGGCAGAAAAAATGACACCAGATGTCAGGTATTTAGTATACAAAAATGTTATAATGCACACGCAACACAGGTAATGTCGCCTTGATTAGCGGCAGAAAAAAATGACACCGGATGTCAGGTATATAGGAGACAGAAACGTGATAATGTACACGCAACAAAGGTAATGTCGCCTTGATTAGCGGCTAAAAAAAATGACACCAGATGTCAGGTATTTAGTATACAAAAACTTTATAATGCACACGTAACACAGGTAATGTCGCCTTGATTAGTGGCAGAAAAAATGACATTGGATGTCAGGTATATAGGATACAGAAACGTTATAATGCCCACGCAACACAGGTAATGTCGCCTTGATTAGCGGCAGAAAAAATGACACAGGATGTCAGGTATTTAGGATATAGAAACGTTATAATGCACACGCAACACAGGTAATGTTGGCGTGATTAGCAGAAGAAAAAATGACATCGGATGTCGGGTACTTAGGATACAGAAATGTTATATTGCACACGCAACACAGGTAATGTCGCCTTGATTGGCGGCAGAAAAAAATTACAACGGATGTCGGGTATTTGATGTACAGGAAAGTTATAATGCACACACAACACAGGTAATGTCGCCTTAATTATCGGCAGAAAAAATGACACCGGATGTCAGGTATATAGGACACAGAAATGTTATAATGCACACGCAACACAGGCTATGCTGCCTTGATTATCTGCAGAAAAAAAATGACACCGGATGTCAGGTATTTAGCACAGAACAAAACCCTTTTGTTTGCTCTCATGTATACAAATCCATTACATACAGCTGTGTGGAACAATTCTGTGTGTCACAGTTCAGCTGGCCAGTCACCACAAACCACAATCCGTATTTTCTGTCCAGGCGACCCATACTGTACGTCACGTAATAAAAAAAGGTATTTTGCTGTCACTGATACAGCTACATTAGAAAAATCTCTGTGCGACATTTGTCTGGGTTGCACTTAAGCAGACCAAGTCTGCCTAATCTAATAGTTTCAGTGTAATTGCTCCATAATGCACAGTACGTAATAAAATACATAATTTTGCTAAGGGTCGAGGACGAGAGCGTGGGCATTCAATTAGTGCAGGGGGCAGAGGCCGTGGTCCTGGGCAGGGTGAGACAGTACCTGCTGATGAGTGAGCAGGGGAACGCCGCAGAGCTACACTCCCTAGCTTCATGTCTCAACTTACAGGGACACGTGGTAGAGCACTGTTGAAACCACAACAGTGCGAACAGGTGATGTCGTGGATTGTGGACAATGCTTCAAGTAATTTGTCCACCAGTCAGTCTTCCACGCAGTCCATCCATGTTACCCAAGGGAGCACTCCTCTGGCTCCTGAACCTCCTCCTCCCAATCTGCCCCCCTCCCAGGAAAATTTGGAATGCGATCCGGCATACTCTGAGGAACTGTTTCTGGACCCTTCCCAGAGTCACAAACCACTTCTCAGGTTGCTGCTGACCTCTTTCCCGATGCCCAAGTTTTCCAACTGTCGCAGTCTGTGGGTGATGACATTGTTGACTTACTGGAAGAAGTGTGTAAAGAGGTGTCGGACGATGAGGAGACACGGTTGTCAGACAGTGGTGAAGTTGTTTTCAGGGCAGGAAGTCCGAGGGGGGAGCAGACTGAGGAATCGGAGGATGACGAGGTGACTGACCCAAGCTGGGTTGATAAGCCGAGTGAAGACAGTGCTTCTGAGGCGGAGGCGAGTGCTGCACCAGAACAGGTTGGAAGAGGCAGTCATGTGGCCAGAGGGAGAAGCAGGGCCAGAGCTGGTGCATCAGCAGCAACTGTTTCACGTAGTGAAGCTCCCGTGGCGAGGCCTAGATGTTCGCAAGTCTGGAGGTTCTTTAAAGAAATTGAGGATGACTGATGGACTGTGGTGTGCAACCTGTGCCGCACCAGGATCAACAGGGGTGCCACCACTACTAGCCTAACCACCACCAGCATGCGCAGGCATATGAGTGCTAAACACCCCACTCAATGGAACCAAGGCCGTTCACCTACTGCGGGTCCCACCACTGCTCCTTCCCCTGTGTCACTCGCTGCCTCTGCTAGTCAAACCCCTGCCCAGGACCCCGGCACGAGCGCCTCCCGCCGGAAAACCACACCTTCGCCTCCACGATCCTCCACAGCGTCCACCAATGTGTCCCTGCGCAGCGTTCAGCTGTCTTTACAGCAGACGCTGGAGCGCAAGAGGAAATACAGTTCCACCCACCCACATGCCCAAGCCCTCAACGTCCACATCTCCAAATTGCTGAGCCTGGAGATGATGCCCTATAGGCTGGTAGAGACTAAGGCCTTTCGCAACCTCATGGTGGTGGCTGCCCCTCGGTATTCGGTCCCCAGCCGCCACTATTTTTCCCGATGTGCCGTCCCAGCCCTACACCAGCACGTGTCACAGAACATCATCCGTGCCCTGACCAATGCTGTTTCTGAGAAGGTCCACCTAACCACGGACACATGGACAAGTGCTGCCAGGCAGGGACACTATATATCACTGACGGCACATTGGGTTAACTTGGTGGAGGCTGGGACCGAGTCTGACCCTGGGGCCACTCATGTACTGCCCGCACCGAGGATTGCGGGGCCTACTTCGGTCACGGTCTCTCAGACGTACTATGCCTCCTCCTCCGACCCCTCCTCCTCCTCCACCTCCTCCTCCGAATTACCATCCGTGGGCACAGTGCCTTCAGTCGGTAGCTCTAGGCGCAGCAGCAGTGCCGTTGCTAAGCGCCAGCAGGCGGTGCTCAAACTGCTGAGCTTAGGTGACAAAAGGCACACCGCCCAAGAACTATTACAGGGCATCACGGCACAGACCGATCTGTGACTGGTACCACTGAACCTCAAGCCAGGCATGGTTGTGTGTGACAACGGGCGTAACCTGTTGGCGGCTCTGCAACTCGGCAAACACACACATGTGCCATGCCTGGCCCACGTGTTCAATCTCATAGTTCAGAGGTTCCTCAAGACATACCCCAATCTCTCTGATTTGCTCACCAAGGTGCGCCGCATCTGTGCGCATTTCCGCAAGTCGACCACAGATGCTGCCACCCTCAGGGCAGCGCAGCGCCGCCTACAACTGCCCTCTCACCGACTGTTGTGCGACGTGGCCACGTGGCATGAACTGGCGCTGTACACCTTGGAGGTGCTAGCCTGCCCTGCCGCTAGCGTGTTGTCAGAGCGGGTATTCAGTGCAGCTGGTGGCGTCATCACCAATAAGCGTACACACCTGTCAACTGACAGTGCTGACAGGCTGACGCTTATTAAAATGAACAAAGCCTGGATTTCACCGGAATTCAAATCTCCTCCGG
The DNA here is from genome assembly GCA_900303285.1 of Rhinella marina. Taxonomy (NCBI): domain Eukaryota; kingdom Metazoa; phylum Chordata; class Amphibia; order Anura; family Bufonidae; genus Rhinella; species Rhinella marina. The sequence goes on from ONZH01027260.1 coordinate 31,073, forward strand.
GGGAGAGCAGCTAAAGATTAACATTACTTATGTATCCGATTCCTCTTCTCTACTCCTCCTACTCCTCTTCCTCCTTGTCGTCTTTGCCTAACGCTGACCCAAAACGCAATTTTTTAGAGGGCCAACTGGCACTCTTTTGCGACAATTTTTCTGGAGGGCCCCCTACAGGCCCTCTCTCCAAACAATTTTTCTGGAGGGCCACCTACAGGCCCTCTCTCCAAACAAATTTTCCGCAGTGTCAAATACAGACAGTGTAAAACAATGTTTCAGGAGCGTCAAACAGACAGTCCAAAACAATTTTTCAGGAGGCGCAAGTACCGACATTTAAAAAAAAATTTTTTGCTGAGGGTCGACTTTATATACTCCGAAAAGAAAAAAATTTTTGGAGGCTCAACAAAAGCCATTTCACTGCATTCTCAGTCGGACAAAGTCATTGGTGGTGTAACCGCCATGCTGCGTCAGGCTAAATTTTTGGGTGGCTCACCTGCTACCTCATCTAACTTGAAAATGACACCGGATGTCAGGTATATAGGATACAAAAACGTTATAATGCACACGCAACACAGGTAATGTCGCCTTGATTAGCGGCAGAAAAAAATGACACCAGATGTCAGGTATATAGGATACAGAACCGTTTTAATGCACACACAACACAGGTAATGTCGCCTTGATTGGCGGCAGAAAAAAATGATAGCGGATGTCAGGTACATAGGATACAGAAATGTTATAATGCACATGCAACACAGGTAATGTCGCCTTGATTAGCAGCATAAAAAAATGACACCGGATGTCAGGTACTTAGGAACATTATAATGCACACGCAACACAGGTAATGTCGCCTTGATTAGCGGCAGAAAAAATGACACCGGATGTCAGGTATATAGTGTCAGAATTCGTAGTGTGAATTGGGCTGTGTTATCCAGCCGACGCCTAGTCTCTTGCTAACCCTATTCATACTTGTAACTCTGCTAGGCAGTCGACGCCTAGTCTCTTTGTATCTTGTTCACACTTCTGCTCATCTGCTAGTCGACGCTCGGCCTCATGTTTTGTCCTGTTCAAGTTGGGTTAATTCTCAGGTGTTGATGATCGGGCTTCTGGAGCTTGGTCCATTCAGAGCACAGGGGTGGGATCTCTGGTTTCATAAATACTCATCTCTCCCTCTAGTGCATTGCCAGTGTTTGATTGTCCCTTGCGGCTCATCACCAGCGTTTACACTTGTGCTTGTTTCCTGTGTTTGACCTGTGGATTTGTATCTTGGACTTCGTCTTCTGCCTGCTGATTCGGTACCTTCTACTCTCCTGTGTTTTGACCCCGGCTATATATATTGGACTAGCTCTTGGATTGTGATTTTGCCTGTTTATGCTCTCTCATTGCCAACCTTGGACTGTTAACTACTCTTCTGTGTTACGTGTTTGTTTAGTCAGTCTGTCCTTCCAACTCCCCACTCCCTAGCCAGTACAGGGTTTTTTCGTCCAGTTGTCGCAGGGGGGCAATAGGCAGGGGCAGGGGTTGTGGGATTTCTTTTCTGGGTTACATTTTGACTCCACATGATGTTCAGATGGATCCAGTAAAGGTAATGGGTTCGCCCCACCAGTCTAAAGGCACTGCAACGCTTCTTAGGCTTCGCCAACTACTATTGTGAATTTATTAAAAACTTTTTGATAATAGCCAAACCTTTGACGGACCTCACAAAGAAAGGGGCAGATGTAGTGTCTTGGTCCACCTCAGACAATGAAGCCTTTAACTCTCTGAGGTTGTCTGGACTACGACTGGTGCTTTAGTAAAAGACAACCTCAGAGAGTTAAAGGCTTCATTGGCTGAGGTGGACCAAGACACTACATCAGCCCCTTTCTTTGTGAGGTCCGTCAAAGGTTTGGCTATTATCGAAAAGTTTTTAATAAATAAATATAGTACTTCTCTGGCTGAGGGAACCGAAAAGGACAGAGGCAGGTTGAGGACAGGTGAGGGCACTGGAGCTGCTCCAGGCCCATGTCAACTAAGGGTTGTGTCTGACGAACCTGCCAACTCTTGGCTGGGGGTGTCAGATGTCATCTGGGAAGAAGTGAATGACCAAGTCAACCATTCAAGAGCTGTTGGGTTGGTGGTCAACACACAACCACTAGATGACACCGGTAGCTCTGGCCTCGCCAAGTGACCCCTAATGCCACGTCCCCTTCCTCTGCTGCGACCTGTGCCTATTCCAGAAACATTTGTGCCACTGCCGCTCCCCTGTGAAGGGCCTGTCACCTCTCTGTCTGACATACGGTTTAATAAAAAAATTTAAAATAAAAGGAAATTAAGAATCCCCCCAAAAAATATACTTTGTTCGCTGCCTTGCACAACGGCTTAACTATTTCTTTAAGAAATACCGTCACCCACAGAGTGGGGTAACAATGGATTGCTGAACTGCAGTACAATGGGTTAGTGCACAGCACTACACACTATATGACGATTTTCTTTTTCTATGGCGACTGACGCTGCAAATAGTTATTTAAAATAACCAACCGCACAAACTCGGCTTTTTGTTTTTTTTGGCAATTCAACTTTACTGAAGAAGTTAGCACTATATGGCGCTTGTCTGTTTGTATGGCGAATAACGCCGCAAATAGTTATTTAAAATGAGCAACCCCACAAACATGGATTCACAGTTTTTTTGGCAATTCAACTTCACTGAAGAATTTAGCACCATATGGCGCTTGTTTGTTCGTATGGCGAATAATGCCGCAAACAGTTATTTAAAATAAACAACCCCACAAACACGGATTCACAGTGTTTTCGCAATTTAACTTCACTGAAGAAGTTAGCACTATATGGCGCTTGTCTGTTTGTATGGCAAATAACGCCGCAAATAGTTATTTAAAATCAACAACCCCACAAACATGGATTCACTGTTTTTTTGGCAATTCAACTTCACTGAAGAAGTTAGCACTATATGGCGCTTGTCTGTTTGTATGGCGACTGACGCCGCAAATAGTTATTTAAAATCAACAACCCCACAAACATGGATTCACTGTTTTTTTGGCAATTCAACTTCACTGAAGAAGTTAGCACTATATGGCGCTTGTCTGTTTGTATGGCAAATAACGCCGCAAATAGTTATTTAAAATCAACAACCCCACAAACATGGATTCACTGTTTTTTTGGCAATTCAACTTCACTGAAGAAGTTAGCACTATATGGCGCTTGTCTGTTTGTATGGCTACTGACGCCGCAAATAGTTATTTAAAATCAACAACCCCACAAACATGGATTCACTGTTTTTTTGGCAATTCAACTTCACTGAAGAAGTTAGCACTATATGGCGCTTGTCTGTTTGTATGGCAAATAACGCCGCAAATAGTTATTTAAAATCAACAACCCCACAAACATGGAATTTTATTTAAAATCTTTCACTGTTTTTTTGGCAAGAAGTTAGCACT
>ONZH01027261.1:0-16287 GCA_900303285.1 Rhinella marina
AACAGTAGTGCCAAATATAGTTTGGTATGTAGTAGAGCACCTAATACACCACTAATGCCTCTCTCTGTCCCTACTCCAGCAGCTATCCCTGAATACAGCAGCCGTTCTCTGCAGAGTGTATATTGTAGTAAAGCTATCACTGTACTGCACTATAGTAGCCCTGATAAGGGCTTTTAATCACGCTCCTGCCTGTCAACAGCTAAAACCTATCTCTACCTTCTCCAGCCTCTGTCACTGACTAAGTTCACGCAGCATATGCGAACGAGCAGGAAGAGCTGAGTTTTTAATATTCGAGGTCACATGGTTTTTCCAGCCAATCCATGTAGACGCCGTTTTCGCGCTGCCAGCGTGCTCCGCGGGCCTGTCATACCCCCCCTGCATGGTGATTGGTGGAAAAAGAGCGCCAGGGAAGGTGGGAGGGGAAACGAATTCTAAGTGCGCCATCGCCGTTATACTCGATTGAAATCGAGTATGCCGAATAGCGTAGTATTCGATCGAATACCGGCTCGATCGAACACTACTCGCTCATCTCTATTTAAAAGTATCATCCATAGATCTCAATGATTGTTCTTTCAACTGGTTTACCTCTGTAGAGTCAAATTCAAATTTATCCACATATTTACATTTATCTTCCTAGAACCTCCAAATATCCATTATCTTAACTGTGGGACCCCATACTCTCTCACCTGTAAAAATGAAAATACAAAATAGAAACAGACATGAATATGGACTACACTTACCAGATCGACTGATGTCCTTACCATCACCTATACAAGACAAATAGAAAAAAGTGAAAAATTGAGAAAAAATTTAAAAAATTAAAACTAAGATATAATAATATCAGATAGGATTGTAAACATATCCCTATCAGAGAAACATGGAACTCAACTAAATAGATACCATGAATCAATTATTATATAAGATCAGTGAGATACCTATATAAGTTTTAGACCTTATAGGCAATAAGACATAAAATAGAAGGTACACTATATATTAGAATTATTGTATATACAATCACCATCATAACTTTATACCTTTTTGAATGTAATGATTTATTATTAATGTTATGGACTAACTTCGAGTAAAATACTCATGGATTAACGAGATTGTGTTTTTTTATACAACATCTACATCTGTAGAGAAATGTATTTATATAATACTTAATGGAGTAACATTTTAATACATAATCCCCACTGGATGTTATTATTGCTCTCAAACAAATAACGGTAACCCCTCTACCAAAAAACAAATAGGGAATATACCGGAAACCAAGTAAACTCCACCCTACTAGTTAAAAAAGGAGTATAAAATCCTTAATTGAAAGCAGGCCTAACCACCACTGAGGAAGGGGCAGACTATCAGTCACAGACCCCGAAACGCGTTTGGGAGGAGAGACCTGCTATTATAATACCAAAGGACGTCCATATAAAGGGTTATTAATATTATTATATTCCTTTACAAAGCAACAGAATACCAGCTGTGAGAAGTCACTTTGGAAAGTGACGCTGGACTTCATACGCCGGTTCCGGTGATATACTCACCCACGTGGGACGCCGCGGGAAAAAACGCCGGCGATAGTGTGACCAACGTTTGACATCTAAGCAGCGCACTCAATCCATACAGACCTCGCGCGATCCCCACACACAGAAGGCCCGTTTCGGCAATCACTGCAAACACACAGCCCGCTTCGCAGGAGAACTTTAAAGGCCGGTATAACACTCAGGAGATCGGGACTGGTAATGTACTGAGCTTCCTTATTGTTATTATTCAAGTACACTCATCAAGTACAGTGCAATTTCCGGCTGGAAATATCGAAACAACTGTATAAGAATAACTGGCTTGATCATAAAACTCAGGAGTATATGCACTTTATATGATCACAAACCAAACAATTGACCTCATAGATGGTCGCATTTTTTTGAACTTGCACCTCATTCTTTTGAACTTGCACCTAATTTTAATCTATTTTTGTTTTTTTTTATTTTTTATTTATATTTTTTATTTTTACTTTTTATTCCATTTTCTTATTCTTACATTGCTATCTATAGCTATTAGAGAGATATGTTTTGATATACTGGCGCCAGTTTATAACTATCATTAATCTTACAGGAGTATTTTATGTTACATTTGATATTTAATAAATTTAATAGTTTTATAACAACTTATTGCTTGCAAAAATTGAACACTACCAGATAAAGGTGTGCTCGTCTCACTACAAATTATTTATTTAAGCTTACATATATTTTGCTTTCTGGGGGTTTAAAGCATCGAGACTAGAGCACCCCTAATCCATTTGTCATAGCTGAAGGTGAGCCACTCATTCCTTTTTTCTTTATTGATAGTTTCATACAGTGGCAAATGGTAGCATTATTGTACAATGTCTACATCAGAAGCCAATCTAAAAGCAGCAGCCATGCCAGTCTCTGGTATATTCTCACCTCAGTTCCATTGCCTGTGGATATCTCTATCTAATTCTCCCTAATGTCTTGATTCTATCAAGAAATGGTCTTGATTTCCTCAGCCTATTTTACTTTCTGGCACTTCTGAATCTGGATGGCTTTGTTTTCTAATTCATCCAGAGGCGGTAAAGACATCAAAATAGTGTTTATCCCCACTAATAATTTCACCCTGTTTAGATAATAAATACTGTTCTGAACTGTTCAGTGGAAACATACAGTACATCTGTTATCATATGCATAAAAAAGAATTTTAATGGACTAAAACTGAGCATTTTATTTACTCTTTCAGGTTAGCTTTACATAAAACGTATGCGGTAAGTAACTTTCACACCGTTGTTATCTTGTGAGTCATCCATTGCTCCCTATTGGGCCTATATGTCAATAAAAGAAAAAGGACAGAATTTTTATAACACTAAAGAAAGACCATTGTGCGAAACATTTCCCACTACACACTGTTCTTTTTATGTTTCTCTGTCACAATGTTACATGCTTCAGTGCCCCTGTGATATGGCTTTATACACAATCAACTCTGTAAAGTACAGAACAGTAAAGCAAATTGTGCTTCAGCTGAAAGAGAACATTTTTAACTTGCCCTCAAAGTGGACATTACCTCAGTAAGAAGTCCATACAAGCTGATGTACTAAATCATTGGCTCGGAAATGGCATAAGAATCACCCAAACCCCAAATTAATTTTAAATTGAGTATGAAATCTTTAAATTGTTAGGCTATGACATTGTATTGTCGCTTGTTAAATATACAAAGTCAAGTATGAAATGTACTTCTAAAGAACTATTAATCATCAGAGCAATGTATCATTGTTGTACACTGTCTTCTATTTCTATCATAATGCCTCATTGAATGTATTAGCGAAGGTGAATACAGTTTGACAGAAGATAAATGTACTAACAATGCAGCTCTGATGGACATATTTTTTTTCAAGAAAACTCAGAAAAATAAAGTTGTATTTTCTTTACTATGATTGTTCAATTTGGTACCTGCTCAATCACCTTGATCATAGGAGTAACTACCAGGGCAGCTGTAATAGCAGCTGCCATCAAGGGGCCCATCCCTTCCCATGAATGAAGTATGGATAGCAATTCGTTTGCATCAAAAAACAGTGGAATGCAGATAACCAGAAGATCAAGGTAAGGCACAGGGTGCATAGTGAAGACTGAAATAATCAAAAGGTTTTTATGCAGTAATTGTATTGTCATGGGATGTTACTCCAGTACTTATGCCACCCCCTGCTGGAGTGAACTTGTGACTCTTGTGTGACTTCTCAATTTCTTAAACTGGCTTATGCTTTATTAATATAGCTAAGCAATCCCACTTTTCAAAAGTTTTTTTTTTTTTTTTTTTTTTGGGGGGGGGGGGGGGGTCTGAAAAGATGCCAAAGAACTCTTTTGTGACTTTTTGACAGAATTCTAGAGGGCAGGGCCGAAAAAATCCCCGTAATGTTTGGTATACTCTCTCAGCCTAAACCTTAAAAAAAAAATTCAATACCTTTGTGAACCTTGACATAGATGCACTTCACACTATGAGTAGTGTATGGAATCTAATCCTAACCCTAAAACTACTAACCAATTAACCATAACCCTACTAATCATAACCTTCTATAACAGTATTGCACTGTATTTTAAAAGCAATCAACCAATCACAAGTTTAAGTCCCCTAGTAGGACTATTAAAAAAAATAAATGTTTAAAGTTTTTGAAAACATGATACACAATTATTAACAATTTAAACATTTCCTATTTCTCATATAAAAAATAAACCTAACTGGTATTACCAAAAATGTCAAAGATGTCCAATTTTTTTTAAAATCATGTTACTTTTCGTATGTTGTTAAGGCAAGAAAAATCAAGTGCCAGAATTATAGTTTTTCTTTATTATCTACCCTCAAAAATGTAATAAATAAACCTAACTGGTATTACCAAAAATGTCAAAGATGTCCAAATTTTTTTAATCATGTTACTTTTCGTATGTTGTTAAGGCAAGAAAAAACAAGTGCCAGAATTATAGTTTTTCTTTATTATCTACTCTCAAAAAATGCAATAAAAAGTTATTGTATGTATCCCAAAATTGTACCAATAGAAAAGGAAGCTCACCCCACAATAAAAAAAGCCCTCATACATCTATGTCATTGAAAAAAAAAAGTTCTGAGTATGAGATTATGGTGACAAAAAAGTATATATAAAAAAAAAATTAGTTATGTAGGATTAGTAAAGCATAACCGCAATTAAAAAAATATTGTTATTGCTTTATTATTATATTATTCATCATATATATATATATATATATATATATATATATATATTAGAGATGAGCGAATCATCAAAAATTCGCTTCAGCGAATAATCAACGAATTTATGACAAGATTCAATTCTTAATACGAATTTATTCGGTATTTATTCGTAATTTGCGTTAAAAAATAATCGTTGTTTTGCGAACATTACTGCACAAATTACGAATATACAGTCTAAGCTTTGATGAAAGTACGCTACTGAACTGAATACGTAAGCATTAGCGTACAAACTGTGTATGAATCCTTAGCGTACTATTGACTCGCGATTGCGTCATACACACGCATGAGGATAGGCCGCTGCGTACAGTCCTCAGCAGAGGCAATCCATATGACGTAGAAAAGTAAGGTGCTCACTGTTAGCTATCCGCTAAGTGCATGATTTACTAAAAACACCATACAATAAGTGCATAATAGGACACATTACAGTACCTGAAAAAGAATACACACAATGGGATAAAGTGCTTGAATGTTGCTGAACCTGTAAAAACATTATTGCTAAAATACAGCAAAGACATAATTATTAGTGATGATCGAGCACCCCGATGTTTGGGTGCTTGGGTGCTCTGGCCAAACACTAGGTGGTGCTCGAGTGCTCGGTCGAGCACCCGAGTATAATGGAAGTCAATGGGAGAAGACCAGGCACCCCCTGCTCTGCAGAGGGGAGGGTGTCTGGTTGTGAAAATGGTGGAAAACACCACAGAAATGGTTAGGGAACAGCATGGGGAGAGTGTCTGGTTCATAGGAAAAGGTCAGAATCGCGACTTCTCCTCTTTCACTCCTTTCACTCGTAAAAGTACGCTAATTAACTGAATTTGTACGCATTAGCGCACAATGTGTAGCATTAGCATACAAATTCGTACACATTAGCGTACAATGCATAGCATTTCTGCAGAATGGGGGGGGGGAGAGTCCTGACAAGCCATGTCCATCTGGGTGAGAGTCAACCAGGGGGCAATAAAAACAACATAAACTAAAAACAACTGCTAACTAGCTCTCACCCGTCAGGTGCAGGCCATGTTGTGGCTCCCATAGCTCCTCCAGAGGTGTCCTTAAATCAGCCAGTAGATGGGTTCTTCAGATGAGGGACCTGAATTCCTTCTCGCTGGAACTGCTACTGAATGACATCAGAGGACGATCCTGCCTCCTGTAGGCCAAGCTGGCTGCCGTGGTTGAGCTCCACTGCCCTCTTCTGCCAGAAGTCGGACTTGACCGGGTCCAGGTGGTGGTCACACTTGTGAGCGCTGCAGCCACTTGGGCCTTCACTTTTCTGGATACTCCTCCTTGAACAGCAGGGGGAAGGACTTCTGGCTGCAGCGGTTCAGGCAAGGTTGCACCCAGGGAAGAACTGCCAGCTCCCCTGGCTGCTGCTGACTTAATTTTCCAGGGTAGTTGGTACTGGATCACCGTGGACTGGAAAGTAAAGGACGATGCCATCAGTTGACCCAGCTGAAAGGACTGTGATGGTGGTGGTAGTAGCAATCCAGGGATCAGAGGCTGCGGCTGTGGCTTCTCCCTGAAATGGAGAGTGCCATCTGGCAAAATTTTAAGAATAATTTACGAAAAATACGAAGCGAATCTGAATAAATCCGGATTCAGTTCGGAGTAGGAAAATGAAGGATTCAATACGAATCTACGAAGCTGCAAATAGATTCGCTCATTATATGGAACATAAAATGATGCTATTAAAAAGTATTACTCATCCCTCAGAAAAATGAAATGTGGTGGAGAAAAGTATTGGAGAAAAAAAAATCCTACATCCAGCTAAAAATGTTCATTATAGTCAATGGGATCTGTTAGGTTCCATTTATGTCAATTATGTACCAAATCCAGCACTTCTGTTATTTCCTCTGCTCCTATCTGTTCCTCTGTTCCCCTGCTCCTGTCACCTCTTCTGAAATGTCTGGTTTAGTAACTACTGGAAATCCCCATGCAACAAATCTGGAGCATCTTTTCAACTCTATTTTGCCATTCATTTATTATTCCTGCTAGAACTTATGAATATTATGCCAGCAGTCTGCAATAAAACTCCGCTTGGGTGTTAACAGTTGGAGGGGTGTTCCTGCATAGTGTCACACTGGCAGCACTGATTGGATAGTGTCAGACTGTGCAGAACACTCCCCAAAAATAAACTAGTAATGCCCAGCTGGACCTTCATTGTAAATTTTAGTAATTCATTAATATTTTCTTCATATTAAGCCTGCTGTATGTTCCTTAAAAGATTAAAGTTTCTCTAGCAAGTCAACACTCATAGGGAGGTGTGGATGATATAATTGATATTATATGGATACAAGGTAATCCGTGCAGTTTACTAGCTATTTGTATGCCATGGTTCACATTTGATTTTTGTCCTATGGCTTGTTTCTGTCTAGAGAAGCTCCTTTGTTACTTCAATTTCAAGAGTGTCAAAACGAAATATTTAGCTGGAAAGCAAGTGCTGTATAATTATATACCATTATTATGGGACTTCTAATTGCTCTAATTCAGGAACTATTAGCTTTTATATCTGGAAACCATCTAGCATTATCTAATTTAATTAAAATTACATACTCTGATATCATTGGGTTAGGAAAGGGAGATTTGAATAGGGTTCAAGTGCTCTTCAAATGCATTATGGCATTTAATGATTTTACACAAGCTTGTACTTCTCGCCTGGCTTTTTATTTTCTCTTTTTAAGCAACAAGGTCAAGAGCAATGCTCTATCATGTTACATTGTCATATCTCAATAATCTCAATAATATATAAGAAAATCTCAACAAACGCAACATGTCCTTAAACACAGTGTGCTTCATATTGCTACAGCATGCCAGCTCCAAATCCATAGTTCCAGGGGTCTCGCTTGTGATTGAATTCATTTGACAGTACCAGAATAATAAAGGAGATATGCACTTCAATGTAACATGTTCCAGACTGTGGAATATCACACCAAGTCATGCATTCTTTGAGATTGTTTTGAGATTTTATTTGGTTCGTTTTGCTATTTATGTTTACTAGCAGTTGTAAAACTGTAGAAAAACTAAATATGCTTTCTCTTCAAAAGAGTAATTCATTCCCAAGGTCATAAAAATGCTGTTTAGTACAATCTATTGATATGACCAATGTAAAATTCAGTAGATTTTAAAGAACACAATGGAAAGCATGAGGGCCAGCAATGAGATTTATTATTTGAGAGCATAAATAATATAAATGAAACTGCAACTTAAACTTGTAAACAGAATAAAAACATATGATGAGATTGCGTCAATTATTTATTTCATACAACCTCAAGCCTGCTTAATAATTTCTAGCAGAGCTCTTATCTAAGCAAATATGGTTGGTCTGTTGCTTAGTAACTGGCAGTCCCTCCATCAGTAGACCACACCAGATCTCCAGTCCAGTCTTGTTTTATTATTCATGTTGAGTACAAGGGCTGAAGCATCTATTCATTTTAGCCACAAGTAGTCCCACTTTGGGAATTGGCTGGAGGCCAGGAACCAGCAATAGTGTGTAGGTTGGTGGGGTCTTCAAAGGGGTTTACAATTCCTTTTTTCGTTTGAAGCTTACATGACTTATGGCTACATGACTAGCAATCAGTTTTTATACCATGTTGCATCATATGCCAACCTTCTCCGTTCCAGCTCATAAATGAAAGTCACAAGAGGGGTAACTCTTCTCTATGTTATCCGTAAGGGCATATGAAAACAGGCTGTCTTCTTGAGGTAACCCCTTAAAGCAACACAACACTTAGTGTTACAAAATGAAAGTTAAAAATCCCTTTAATCTATATGTATCTCATCACATAAAATATCACTTTACTGACTATTATCTGACATAGCTAAAGGTTCCCTAAATGTGATGAAATAATAAAAGATTGTTAAATCACGAGACCGCTGAGAGCAGTAATTGGTGGCAGAGGTCAAGTCAGACAACCCCTTTATTAAACCTCAGGCAAACACAAGTCATGTTTTGAAACTTTATTACATTTGAACAGCCATTACAACTTGTCTGCAGCATTACAGTGTTTTTACACACAGTCCCAAATTTGCTCCTAATCTGCACTCATAACATACTATGTGCATTTAATGGAGAGAGTGGAGAAAGCTGCAGCCAGATACTTCTGGCGGCAGCTTACATCCTTGGAGAACAAAAGTATCTGGTTAAAAAAAATGAATTTTGTCTGATCCTTCTCTAGCTCAATGTCATCTGTTGGGGGAGAGTCAGGAGCTCCATATACACATTAGGCTAAGTTGACATCACCTTTTAACTTTCTGTTCTTCAGATCAGTTACATTAACCAAAAACAAAACAAAAAAATGGATCCATCATTTTGAGCATCAGTTATTCGTTTGCATCAGTTTCCATTAGAGATCAGTTATTTTTTACAGGAGAAAAAGTACATTTTGCATGACTTTATCTTCCATCCAAAATAACTGATCACAGACAGAAATAACACAAACTGATTAGTGTTGAGCGAATCGTAAAATTTGAAGTGGAATTCTATCTGAAGTTTAGGAAAAATTCGATTCTCAATCAATCCAAATTTCCTGGCGCTTGGCGGTAAGAATCAATTTTTTCCTAAAATGGCGGCAACATGTGTTACAACTTGAAAGTAAGAAGCCCAGGATCACCCATAATGCAGTGCAGCCAGCCAATCATCATCTAGCCAGCACATGTGCTGTCTCAGCCCTATAAAAATCCTAATCCCACCCGATCTAAGTAAATTTTACAATGAACTGGGCATAGGGAGAAACATGACAAGTGGTAGGGACGGTGTTTAACAAAGCTTTAATTGTGGAATCTTGTATAGTGAGACTGCAGGAACAGTGTAAGGACAGTGTAGGAAGATTATAGGAAGAGTTTTTACACACTGTAGGGAGAGGACAGGGACAGCGCAGGCTGTGTAATCAGAAGCTGAAAAGATCCATAGGAGGGAGTTCAGTTTACATAAATCCCTGCACAGAGCTTTCTAATTGGACAGTGTCTAACTTCTTTAATAGGTAAGCAAATCTATTACTCCTTGCTTCTCAAATTGGGGTGAATAAGCTGTCTAATTTAACTATTATTGGGTGTAATTCCATTAGGCCTTGATCCTCAAATTGGAGTGAATAAGCTATGCAATTTAATGGTCATTACAGTGCCCACCTTGTTTCATACATAAGCAATTCCATTAGGTCTGGATTCTCAAATTGGGGTGAATAACCTGTCTATTTTTACTGTTATGGGGGGCACCTTTTTTAATTAAATAAGCTGATCCATTACACCTTTATTCTCAAATTAGGGTGAATAACCAGTCTTAGGTGTTGCGAGCGGTCAGGCACTCTGCCATTAGACTGGTGAGGATGACATCAGTGATGTGCAGATAGTAGTGGATGAAGATGTAGCTGATTGCACATGAGAAATGGGTGAAGAGGGGGCTTCCTCATCATCATCAAGGAGTGAGGATGGCAGCTTGTGTGTGAGATATTGGGTGAACCAGCAGGGTGCAAGCATGGCCATGAATCAGCAGGGAGGCAGCAATGTGAGATCTGGAGCTAAATGTGCCCAGGGTAGACCGCCCACAACTCAGAAGCCTACCTACCAATGTTGGCACCATGGCTGTGTGTCAACACATGGAGCGTCTCCATAAGTGGCATTGGAAGACCATGGCTAATGTAGTGGTACAGCCCGAGGCATCTCTTTTTCCAGCAGTCAAGCAGTCAAGGCTGAGGTAAAACTGATGGCTTGTGCCGAGCTAAAGGGGAGAGTCCCAATCCATCATTACTGTACTTCTCCAAAAAGGCTATACCAGCCATGCACACATATATTGAACAGAAGGTGGGCCAGTCTTTGAGCCTGTTGGTGTCTGGTACAGCACAAGGCAGTGTCGACGTGTGTAGCTATAACTATAGTCAAGGACAATATCTGCCCAGCCACACCAGCAACTTGGCCAGGTGATGGCAATGCCTCTTCCGCATTCTGAAGCTGTAATTCTTGTGCCAATGTCATCCTCCGCCTCCTGATCCTCAACTTTGTCCTCCGCCTCTACTGTAGGCACAATTCGGAGTGGTACTCCAGCATACCACCTATGCTGAGAATGTTTGTGTCAAGCTGTTCTGCACCGGGTTTGCCTGGGTGAACAGAGTCCGCATCCTTCAAGAGGAAATTGAGTCACGGAGGGCTGACTCATGTGCCCTGCATGGCACATGTCTTTAATCTGGTTGTAAAGTGTTTCCTGAAGTCTTCCACCCAACTGCAGGATACAGTATCTTGAAAATAGCCAAGAAACTATGCATGCACTTCAGTCACTATTACACTGGGAAACATGCCCTCTTTGAGCTGCAAAGGCAGAATAATGTTCCACAACATTGCCTCATATGCAAAGTTTCCATGTAAGTCACCAGGACTAGGGGATGAATGATGTCATTGCACTCCTTCACGCCTGGAGCATATGCTGATAAATCTGGATGGCCAGGGGACAGTAGACTATATCTCATGGACACCTGAGTCCTGTTGGGACTGAACTGGTGGAGGAGGATGAGGAGGACATTTACTTATATAGCAATGTATACATAATGGGTGGTTTATCTGCACAAGTGACAGCAGAGGAGCAGGAGGAGATGGAGGGTAATGAGGAAGACAAGACAGATCACCCTGACAGACCATGGCAGAATGCAGTGGAGATGGAGGCAGGGAATCCCTCCGATTCCCTTGTGCAAATAGCCAGATGCATGCTGAGTTGCATTCCTAGTGACAGTTGTATTATCACTATTCAGCAGAGGAACCCTAGCTACCTCTCGAAAATGCCAGCCTTTTTTCCACCTGCTAAGAGGGAGAATAAACTCAACTACTATAGAGACATCCTATGTAGTCAGTTGGTAGCTGTCTATGTGTGCAAGCACCCATCCTCACGATGATCTAACCAGGGGGTCCTCTGTGCTTATGCTCCACTGCCATGACTGCTGGAAGGGGTGGGGACAGGAGCAGCACTAGGTCCATCAGCAGCAACTTAAGTCTGGAGTCTCTAATGAGCACTTTTCTTCAGCCTTCTACTGAAGAAACCACCCAGCAGCAGGAGAACATGGAGCAGAACCTGAACCAGCAGGTTCTTTGTGGCAGGGAATCTTACAACACCCAAAGTATCAGATTGGTGACTGTAGCATTGCTATATAGAAAGACAAAAATGGGCAAGAGGAGCTTTGGGAAGGAGAGGCAAACACTGTTGATTAACCAGGAACTGTATGCCTAGAGAGTCTGGCACCTAGGGCAGGAAAAGGAGAGTCACATGCAGCATAGTAATCACACATCTATTATGACTAGGAATTCTGGTGATATAAAACTGGATGGTGAGTAAAATTTATTCTTACTTGTAAGACTTTAGGTTTGCATTGAAAAATCCTTATTTTTATAGAGACTGGTATACTTTGTAGACTGGTACCAGATTAAAAGATTGAATGAAGTATTTTTCATGGCAGGGTTCACCTTAAACTTCCAGGTATCACTAAGGTGAAATTTAAATATTAGTATGCAAATGAGTCTTTACTACTAACAATTTCTAATTTACTCTTTCTCAGTTATTTTACTTGTGTCATTTCTGAAATTTGATTTCATTGACAAGATAGTACTGAGTCTCATATATATTCCAAATTGTCCTTCAGTGTGCTGGTGACCTACTTCCATCTGTTCTACAGAAGAGATGGGTCAAATATAATTATGAACAAAGGGCAAGATTTATTAAGATGTAAAATAGATACTTAAAGCTTCATCTTACAAAGTCAGTTTAGCACTATTTTATGTTATATCTGATGCTGATTGGTCTTTGCTGCCTATGGGATTTTTCAATATCAAACAGAGCCTTGGTCATACAAAATAGTCATGTTTTTGAGGAGTGGAAAACAAAAGTAATGCAGTTTTAATAAGACCTCTGGCATTAAATTAATGTTGTGTTTTGTTGTTGGAATAATTGCAATATATCATAAATAATTTTGTACAATCAGTGAGAAAATTATTCTGTGGGTTCACCATCTGGCTATTCAGAACTACTGCATGTCTACAATGCAAAAACAAAAATTAGGAACCATTTTACTGTAGCTCCTACAGAGACCACTGCTGTGTACAGGTGCTCACCACCAATTAAATGGGGACAGGTTAAACTTGGAATGTCACCCATTCCTTTGGATGGCACTTAGCAGTTTCATGCCCTGTATCTATGGCATGTATGCACTTGCTAAATTCAGTTGTTATCATTTTAAAACCTCCCTAATGAATTAGTCATGCAAGTAAATAAAATAGAATGCATGGCTACACACTGTAAACTCTACACATGTTTCATGAAAGAAGCCTAAATGAGGTTAAAGCAAGGGCCTGTATGCAGTAGGCCAAGAAATCTTCAATTACTGATTTTATCTGATAAACACTAATGTCGAAATACTTTTTAAATAGAATGAAATAAAATGTCTTTATTACAAATGAAATAGTGCAGTCTGCTCTAACATTCCTTACAGTAAAATAATTATATCACTGACGCAAGCCTTTCAGTCCCAGGTAGTGATGATCGAGCACCCCGATGTTCGGGTGCTCGGATGCTCTGGCCGAACACTAGGTGGTGCTCGAGTGCTCGGCTGAGCACCCGAGTATAATGGAAGTCAATGGGAGAAGACCAGGCACCCCCTGCTCGGATGAGGGGAGGGTGTCTGGTCCATAGGGAAACGTGAGAAATGGTGGAAACACCACAGAAATGGTTAAGGAATAGCATGGGGAGGATGTCTGGATGCATCTTGGACACTGAAGTCGCTGCTATTAAAGATGATGGCCAACTATTATGCCACTTTTACGGAATGACAAAAATACCCCCCAAAAACCCAAGATAACATCGATTTTACAGGAAATATTGTTGGGAAACATAGATTTACTTGTACATTAAGCGCAAGTGCTGCCAAAAATTACACGGATGAGGCACCCCCATACAACAGGTATATCATATAAAGGAGGGCCTCATTCACATTGTGGTATAATTGTGGGACTCCAACATTCATAAAGCCTATGCACTAATCGAAAGGGCTGCCAAAAATTACAAGGATCAGGCACTCCAATACACCCTTTATTACACATAAAGTAGGGCATCAGACACACCCATGAAAAATTATCATTGATGGTCTGCTGCTGACACTCAAAAACAATAGGGGTGACATTCTGCTGCTGTGCAGACCATCCAAAAAATGTAAGAGTGACACTCTGCTGCCGAGCTGACCGTCCAAAAAATTTAAGGGCCTCATGCTGCTGCCACCACACCGCTCAGAGTCGCTGCCGACTGTTTCTTTTTTCGCTATCCGCCGCAGGAGGCCGGGGCCCCCCAGCGGCGTGTGCCGCGTCGGCCATTCCACTCTCCGCGGTAATTCCATGTCCAATTGCGTTTATCTAAGTTGCTGCACTTAAAAAGCTCAAAGTTTGATCTTAGGATCGAGTTGGCTGTCTGCAGGGAGGTGAGCTACTACCTGTTGGAGCCCCTGCATCTCGGTGCCTCCCCGATGCTGTTCGTTCAGTGTCCCGGGGGCCGGGTTGACTGAATACTTGAGCTCTGAATAATGGAATCGGACTCCATGCTGCTGCCACTGTACTTTATCAAACAGTCCTAAATTTAAGTTTTGCTGCCGAGCTGACAGTAAAAAAAATTTAAGGGACACATGCTGCTGCCACCGCACTTTATTAAACTGTTCCAAATTTAAGGGTGACAAGCTGATGCCAAGCTGACCGTCGAAAAAAAAGATATTCTTGATGTGACATTCCGCAGAAGAGCAGACCGTTAAAAATATTTAAATGTGACACGCTAATGTCGAGCTGACCGTACAAAAAATGATATTCTTCATGTGACATTCCGCTGCAGAGCAGACCGTTAAAAATATTTAAATGTGACACGCTAATTCCGAGCTGACCGTCCCAAAAAATTATATTCTTCAGGTGACATTCCGCAGAAGAGCAGACGGTTAAAAATATTTAAATATGACATGCTAATGCCGAGCTGACTGTCCAAAAGAATGATATTTTTGATGTGACATTCTGCTGCATAGCAGACTGTTAAAAATTTTCAAGTGTGACACGCTAATGCCAAGCTGACCGTTCAAAAAATTATATTCTTCATCTGAAATTCGGCTGCAGAGCAGACCGTTAAAAATATTTAAATGTGACACGGTAATGCCGAGCTGACCGTCCAAAAGAATGATATTCTTGATGTGACATTCCGCTGCATAGCAGACCGTTAAAAATTTTCAAGTGTGACACGCTAATGCCAAGCTGACCATCCAAAAAAATTATATTCTTCATGTGACATTCCGCTGCATAGCAGACCGTTAAAAATTTTCAAGTGTCACACACTAATGCCAAGCTGACCGTCCAAAAAAATTATATTCTTTATGTGACATTCCGCAGAAGAGCCGACCGTTAAAAATATTTAAGTCTGACATGCTAATGCCGAGCTGACCGCTCAAAAAATTTAAGGGTGACACTCTGCTGCCTACCTTATAGAAAAAAAAAATTTAAGGGAGACATGCCACTTAGCTGAACGTCTGAAACATTAGAAGTGACATGTAGCAAAGCTGAGCGTTTAAAACATTATGGTTGAGTGCCTGCTGGTGAGCTAACAGGCCAAAAAATTATGTTGCAGGCCCAGCTGGTGAGCTGAGCGGCTTACAAATTCGGGTGCAGGCCCAGCTGGTGAGCTAAGCGTGTACAACATTATGGTTGAGTCCCTGCTGATAAGCTGACAGGCCCAAAAAATTATGTTGCAGGCCCAGCTGGTGAGCTGACCGGCTAACAAAATTCGGGTGCAGGCCGTAAGAAGCAGGTGGACTTCGAGGGCAGCCTAATAAGCTGTTTCATATGATGGAGGAAGAGGAGGAAGAGGACGAGAAGAGGAAGGGGTACATGATAATACAATGTACTCAATACACCCTAAAAGCCACATTTAAGGTTCCTTCACGTTAAGCCGCTTTCCTCTGGTGGAGTACAGAAGTCAGGGGCAATCCAGGCCTTGTTCATTTTGATAAGCATCAACCTGTCAGCATTGTCAGTTGACAGGCGGATGCGTTTATCAGTAATTATGCCCCCAGCGGCACTAAATACTCGCTCAGACAAAACGCTGGTGGCAGGGCAGGCCAGCACCTCCAAGGCGTAGAGGGCCAGTTCGTGCCACGTGTCCAGCTTAGTCACCCAATAATTATATGGCACAGAGGGATCACTGAAGAAGTTGACACGGTCAGCTACCTACCCCTTTACCATCTTCCAAAACTTTTCCCTCCTTGTCACCCTAGGCCGCTCATCAGGTTGAGGATGCTGGCGGGGTGTCATAAAACTGTCCCAGGCCTTGGAGAGTGTCTCCTTGCCTTTGTTGGAACTGCTGTGTGCTCCCCTCGTCTCCCCTCCTCGGGTGGTCAAGAAACTACGTACTCTGCCGCAAGCGTTGTCAGATGGAAATTTGTGGAGCAATTTTTCGACAAGGGCCTTCTGGTATTGCAACATTTTACTTGTCCTGTCCACCATAGGAATGAGAGATGGGAAGTTCTCTTTGTAGTGGGA